>JAODAL010011906.1:0-97813 GCA_025379985.1 Phyllomedusa bahiana | reverse complement strand
TGGGCGTTTTCCCGGCCGTTTTGTGCCGATTGCGCGCGGATTTGCGGCCGCAATACGGCCGAAAAAACAATTAGCCTGTCAATCATTGTGCCGGATTTCGTGACGGATTAACCCCATATAATGAATGGGGATTGTAAATCCGTCGCAAAATACGTGCCACACTTAGTGACACTTATTTCAAACTGATTTGCAACTGATTTTGGAACGTATTTACGATCGGAAATCCGACGTAAATACATTCTGAAATAAGCCGTGTGAACATAGCCTAACTCTCAAGGGCTCTTTCCTAAAGGTGAACTAGGGCTGTGTTGAAAGTATAATAGCTTGAGATGCTCATTAGAAAAAAAAAAGTGGCATATTGGTTCTGTTTTAGGTATGAGTAAGAGTCTACTAAGAGTAAGAGTAACAGCTACTATAAGGGAAGAGGTTCTTCAACACCTTCTAAGGAAAAAGGGAGATGTTGTGTAGAAAACTCTTATAGGGGGTGTCTTGTTTGGGCAATCCCATTGTATTAGAAGAGTTCCCTGAAATTAATTGCAATCTACACACGAACCTGACAGCAAGTGTTCAATTTCTGTGCTGCACCAACACCAGGGAAATAAAGTACTATATTGGTGTCTGCTGAAATAAATAGTGCCGTCATTGGAAGGTACAGACATGTGGAGTACTCCAAAGTAAAAGACACTCCTTGTGATCACTTTAGCGCATTGATGGATGTAATAAATGGGGAGAATTTTCTATTGAAAGGGTTTACCATCTTGCATCTTCCGTATCTAAGGCCAACTTGTCAGTCACTAAGAGCCGGCCTCAGAGAACTGGAAGATGGCCCAACTTGTGCAGTTTTCCTTGTTCATTTCTATGGGACTTCTGGATATAGCTGAGCACACTAACTCTGCTGTATACAGAACTAAATCAAGGGCGGCCATCTCTCTATTCTCTGAAGCCGGCTCATAGCAAGCTACAAGCTGGCCTCAGACACGGAAGATACAAGATGAGAAAACACCTTAAGCTGAGAATTTCTTAACAAGACATTTTATAATGGAATTTCTAATCCCAACAATCCTTTACAAACCTTGAAAATTAGAGAAGTTACTCATATTAATATTATTCCCATTCATATATAAACCTTGAGAATAACTTAAAATTTTAGGGAGAAATATAAACCTTAAAAGATCATTTTATGACAATCTGACAATCAATTGAAATCTCTTAGCCTAATGCAGTGGGGTATTTTCATTGAAGAATCATTTGCAGACTACTGTAATGAATAGAGTATATTTAATGGGCTATATCATTGACGCTTTTTAAATCCAGCAATAAAGTGGCGTATTGATTTCAGTAAGCAATAAACAGTTTATTTGTGTGGAAATGTGCAGCGGCTTCAAAGTATTTGTTTTGATACATTTTATATTAATCATTTTTGTGTTTCCTCCAGCAAAGCACTAATCCAATCAATGTTGCTTAATGTATAGACAGATTTTATTATATGGCCATCAAAAGCTGTCTTTCTACAAAATGCTCCTGGCTTCCGATCCATAAGAAAGTTCTACAGCCTTGTTTAGTTAAACTCTAAAGGTCAATTCACATGTAGCAGTTTTGTTGCAGAAAGTTCGGCAACTTTTGAATGGGGTCTGCAGGGACTCGTGGTTGCCACTAAAACAGAACCATCCAGATCAATAGAACTGGTTTTCAGTTACAGAGATTTCTGCAGCATTTCTTCTGCTTGCCGCAATTTTGTTGCAGGAATTTCTATGAAAAATTGATTCCGCAGAGCAATAGTCACAGGGACAACAAGGTGACCACAGTCTCTCTGTAAATGGTGGCCACCTTTTCATTAATAAGTTCTTCAAAGTAAGAGACACTCCTTGTAGTCTCTATAGCTTATTGATTTAAGTTATGGCTAAGGAGAACCTTTTATTAAAGGTGTGTTATCGTTTGAGCTGTTTGGGCTGTTCAGTTAATTTTCTCAGATTGAGTTTGAAATCCAGGGGCGTGTCTCTCCTCTCAGCAGGTGTGTTTTTCCTCTTTTCCCCCTTTCCCCGGAGGGGGTGCTCCCTCACTGAAAAACTGTGACATCATATTTTCTATAAAGCAGGGGATGCAGAAGGGTTGTCTGGATATAACAGCTCTGTAGCCTCCTGCCTGCTTATGTCTGCAGCCTTGAGGCTCCAAACTCCAGCAAGCACCTGTCATATGTCTTAGTTTACACAAAACTGAAAGCCAGCAGCTGTTACTTCTAGTGGTGTTCATCCAAATTGTACTGACAACAGGCAGAGATCTTTACTCAACTACAAATGTCAGCTTCAAGTAAAGATGTCTGCTTGCTGTCAGTGACATTTTGATTGAAAACAATGGGGGGAGACGCAAATCAGCTTTGAGAGAAGGCCCTGCTCGGGTTTGTAACTAACTTGGGCTGGTGGTGCAGAGGTAGAGCAGTGAGCAGTGATAGAGTATTGCTTTTACAACGAAGGGGTTTGGAGTTCTAGTCCCTCACACGGTATATTTTTTTCCCCCCTAAATTCTACACATATGTAGAGAGACCTAAATATACACTCACCGGCCACATTATTAGGTACACCATGCTAGTAACGGGTTGGACCCCCTTTTGCCTTCAGAACTGCCTCAATTCTTCGTGGCATAGATTCAACAAGGTGTTGCAACGATGCTAAATTTGGGTTTCCCAAAGGGGGCCCCAAAAGAGTGCCAAGAAAAAAATTCCCACACCATGACACCACCACCACCAGCCTGAACCGTTGATAAAAGGCAGGATGGATCCATGCTTTCATGTTGTATGACGCCAATTCTGACCCTACATCGAATGTGGGCAGCAGAAATCGGACTCATCAGACCAGGCAACGTTTTTCCAATCTTCTACTGTCCATTTCGATGAGCTTGGGCAAATTGGAGCCTCAGTTTCCTGTTCTTAGCTGAAAGGAGTGGCACCCGGTGTGGTCTTCTGCTGTTTGTTAGCCCATCTGCCTCAAAGTTCGCCGTACTGTGCGTTCAGAGTTTGTTTCTTCTGCCTACCTTGGTTGTAACGGTGGCTTTTTTGAGTCACTGTTGCCTTTCTATCAGCTCGAACAGTCTCCCCATTCTCCTTTGACCTCTGGCATCAACAAGGCATTTCCGCCCACAGGACTGCCGCTCACTGGATGTTTTTTCTTTTCGGACCCTTCTCTGTAAACCCTAGAGATGGTTGTGCGTGAAAATCCCCGGAGATCAGCAGTTTCTGAAATACTCAGACCAGCCCTTCTGGCACCAACAACCATGCCACGTTCAAAGGCACTCAAATCACCTTTCTTCCCCATACTGATGCTCGGTTTGAACTGCAGGAGATTTTCTTGACCATGTCCTACATGCCTAAATGCACTGAGTTGCCACCATGTGATTGGGCTGATTAAAAAATTAAGTGTTAACGAGGATTTTTACAGGTGTACTAATAAAGTGCCGGTGAGTGATAATGATAATCCTAAAATGAATTATATCACATACATAGCTCCCCTTATCATGTCTCACCCCCCCAAAAATATATCATTGAATCCTTTGTTGGAAGGCTTGGTGTGACTGGAGGATGGGACCTATATAGGGGACTTTGTGTGTTTTAAATAATACAATTATAGATGTCTACAAATTTTTTCATATCTTACATATGTGTACAATTTTTAAAAGAAAAAAAAAAAACTACTGATGGGACTTAAATTTCCAAACCTCTGTTTGCAGACCTGTTCACCTAAGCTCTAAAAATACAAAAAGCAGCTTATACAGACCGTGTTGAATCCTTTGTTATACACTACGGGGAATGACGTCAAAAGGGAGGGGGGGTTTGCATTCGATCTGAGGAACAGAACTTTTACGTTTAGACCGGAAGGGGATCCACGGGACCACCACAACGATGGTGTAACCCCGCCAGGGGAAGGGAAATTTAAAAATAGGTCCCGGTTTTCACCAGGGGCCCGCCGAAAAGGGGGATGGACTTGCTGCGGCGGGAGTCTACCAGGTCTTACCCCTGACGTGACTTGCTTGGGGGGCACCCAAATTTACTGGTGCAAAATCTCGGGCAGCCCCGTAGTGTGGGGTCAGGCAAAGGTAGGCAGGCAGCTTGGTTTGGGGTCGTGGGCGGGGCAGGGGTCAGGGCAGGCAGCAGAGATTCGGGTAAAGAGACGGAAGCGAGGATACGGTACACCGGAATCAGGAAGGCAATAGGGAACGCTTTCTAAATACAAGGCACAAAGCCCCCGGGGAAGGGCGGAAGCCCCCAGTGAAATAGAGGCAGTGCCCGGCAATTACCCAAACCGGCGCATGCCCCTTTAAATCTCCAAGCCGGCGCCGCCTTAGATCACAGGGACGCCCGCGCCGGACAGCAGGAGGCTGCAGGAACAGAGCGCGGCCGGGTAAGTCCTTGGCCGCCGGAGGGCGAGGCGCCCCCACCCGAAACCCGGGCAGGGGCGGCACCGTCCCCGGGGCCCGGGCGGCAGAGCTCCCCGGCGCCCGCAGGGGGGGTCGCGGGCGCCGTCGAAAACATTACCCCCCCCCCCCCTTACCCCCTCCCCTTTTTCCTGGCCGGGAGGAATTTGCAGCAACCCGGTCCAAGTGTTTCCTCCGGCTCCCAGATCTCTCCTCGGGACCAAACCCTTCCAGTCAATAGGAAATCCCCGCCTTCCCCTTGATGGTTTTTCATGTCAGGATCTCATTTACGGGAAGAGTTTGGGGCCTCCGCTTGAAGATGGAGACTTGATCCTCGGGGAAAAAAAAGGGTTTCAGGGCCACAGGCTTCAACAAGGAGACATGGAAGGATTTGGGAATACGCATATGGTGGGACCCGGAGTTTTGTGGGCACCGGGGTTGATGGGGGCAGTACTCAAAGGGTCCAACGCCCCGGGGCCCCAAATTTGTACGAGGGGATTCAGCGGAAAATTTTCGGCCGATACCCAGCCCTTTTGTCCCAGGCGCAAACACTGGGGAGGGTCTTCTATTCTTGTCCCTTGGACTTTCTGCGTGCGGAACAACTGCAGAGACTGGCGCGTCTGTTTCCAAAGGGACACCATATCTTGGGAAAAAGTATCCCTCCCCGGCACTTCTGAGGGGGAAAGACAATTAATGGAGGGCGGGGATGGGGGCCATAGACGATGAAAAATGCGAGGTCCCAGGGGATTCCGACTCCGGGAGTTATAGGAAACTCCGCCCAAAGAAGCAGCGGCCCAGTCCCCTGTCGACCCGAACAAAATGTCGTAAATGCCCCCAGGTCTGTTTGACCCTCTCCATTGGTTTTTTCGTCGGGGAGGCGGAAGAAAAATCGGGGGTTCACCTGAAACCCGAGACAGAGGCCGGGCAAAACCCTTTGGGACACAAATTGGACCCCCCGACCAGACAATGTGCTGCGGAAGTCCGTGTAGGGGGAAGTTTGGGGGAAAAAAAACGGCGGGGCCAACTGGGGGGCAGGGGCACCCCGGGCAACGGGATTTGGGAAAAAAGGTCCCACCACCCAATGCCGTGTGGCCTGAAGAGGGGGGCAGATCCATGACGAAACCCCTTTGCCACATGAGCCCAAAGGGGGCCCTGGGGAGGGCAGAGGTGGAGCAAACCCACGGGTTTGGGGCGAGGAGTCTTTTTACGAGCAAAAGTAACGCAGGACTTCACGAAATCCTTGATGCCCCAGCAATTCTGGCCACCGAAAAAACAGAGATTGGAGGAAAGGTTTTGCGTGCTCCTGGTGACCAGCCAAAAGAGAACGTGCCCCATTTAAAAATTCCCCTTGGGAGCGCAGGACGGACTAAGTCTTTCCCTGGAGGAACCTTTCCAATCTACTGGAGCCCCCAGATCAGGCGTTCGGGGGAAATTATATGTTGGGGCGTCCCCTCCCACCCAAAACAATCAGACAGGGGAGAGCGCTTGGGGCCCTTTATGTTCTTCTCTGCTGCCAAAAAATGTATCGGGAAATTGAACCAAAAGAAAGGGACCACCGGCTTCGTGGTTGAGGCTTTGGGCCGTTTTGGGGTATTGAAATTTTTTATGGTCGGAGTAAATGTGAGGGGGAGCGGCGCCTTCCAGAAGATAACGCACTCTTCGGGGCTAGCTTGATACCAGAAACCCCCGGTCTCTGATGGTGTAATTTTCTCCCCCGCAGGGAGAAAGTTTTGGGAAAAGAAACACAGGTGACCACTTGCCTTTGGGCCCCTTCTCGTCAAAATTTGACCAGCCCCAAACCGAGGAGGCATCCCTCCAGAAAGAATGGCTTTGGGGAATCAGGCCCAGGACGGGCGCAGAGGCGAAGGCTGCCTTAAGTTGAGAAAATGCCTTTTTTGGGGCCTCTGGCGGCCACGCCTAGGGTTTGGGTTCTTCTTGAAAATGCATGATAGGTGCCACCAAGGTAGAAAAATGCAGGGTAAACGACGTAGTAAATTTGAGAAGCCCGGAAGCGGTATAGTCGTAGGCCCACCGGCCCGGGGGCCCCTGCAAGACGCCGACAAATTGGCAGGATCCACTGTAACCCCGGGCCAAGATACGTAACAAGGGGAAAGGGGGGCGGTCTGGTGAAGAGACATTTTTAATTTTTTGCGTAGAGGGGGTTGGCCCTAGCCGCTCCAATCCGAGGACATGAAGCGAGATTCCCATCGAGGGGAAAACCAGAATGCGCTAGGTAACCCCACACGGTTTTAAAGGGGATCCCGAAGATATCGTTTACAAATTCTTGGAAACTGTTGGGGCATTGCCGACGAAGGGGGTGAGAGATATCCAAAGTGTCCATCCCGGTTTAAAAGCAGTCTTCCCTCATCCCCCTCTCGAATGCGGAGAGGTTTTTAGGCCCCCCGCAGGGCAAACTTGGAGAAAATTTTTCCTCCCTGAAGCCGTCAAACGTTCCGTGATCAGCGGGAAAGGGGTAGGGTTTTTCACTGTGATTTTTTAAGGCCCCATAGTCGTACACGGGCCCTAAAAGCCATCTTTCTTCTGCACAAGAAAAAAACCGCCCCCCCCGGGGAGGAGGATTTGGGTAAAAACCTTCTGAGGTTTCCCGAAAGAGGTCACATGGCCTGGGGCTCCGGGACCGACAGTGGGTAAACCCGCCCCTGGGGGACTGGCTCCCGGCATAAAGATAGGGAGTCATGGGGCATGGCGGAAAGGGTCTCGGCCTCTTCTCCGAGAAGACTCCGCGTAATCCCGGGGATTCCGTAGGAAACCTGGCAGGGCCGGAGGAGGTTGGGGAAAAACAGGCCCGGCAGGCCACCAGACAAGAGTTCCAGCAGTCGGTCCCTGCGCCGACCTCGCCTGTAAAACCAATTAAGGTGGGGGAGGCGTGCAGCCACGGGAGCCCCAACAGGATCGCAGAGGAAACCGAGACGTACAAGAGGGGGATCTTTTTTTAGCAGGGGCCCCCGGGAGGGGTACCGGGGGTTGGGTTTTACCGGATGGCGTCTCCAAGCAACTCCCTGTGAGGAGGATACACCAAGGCTTTCCCCAAATAACCCCGGAAGCGGTAACGGGATACAAGGGCGCATGGAAAAAGTTCCGGCAGAACCCGAGTCCAGAACGCAGGACTGGAATAAAGACCCATCAGCCGATCCCCCGATAGTCAGGCGTGGGGGGGAAATTCTCACCAGGATGCCCTCCCCCAAAATAGCCTAGGGGCGGCATTTCCCGGAAAGTTGGGGGCAACGGGACAGCTCCTCCGAAAATGATCCGGGCTGGGGCAGTACGACATACTTCTGTCGCGCCGACGGGGAATTCCTCTCAAAAATGTGGACTTGACCACCTGATGGGTTTTCCCCCCAGATGGTAGAGAAGCGGCAGTGGAGGCCCGGAACACCCCAGCCAGGGTGGCAGAGGAGGGGTCCGCCAGGGCCGACTTGGCAGACTCTTCTTGCCTCCTGCGAAGCCACTCAAGCGATGCCCGGGGGATTAATTCGCTTTAAAGGGGGGGGGGGGGGGGGGGTGCAAATCTCTTTCGGCAAGGGCCCCTTGAACTGCTGGAAAAGGGCCCTTCTTAAAGGTGGGGCCCCCAGGCGGCGTCATTTCCCGGACAACCCTTTATGCCAGGGGCGAAATGTATGGTACTCTCCGACTGAAGTTTACCCTGGGGTAGGTTCAAAGTGCCGTCCTGCAGAAGATGCTCGGGCGGCTCCTCGAAGACACTGCGGAATTCACGAGGAAAGGGATGCAGATCCCATCACAGGTCGTCCTGTCCCATAGAGGTGTAGCCCAGGCCCGGGCCTTCCCGGACAAAAAGGCTGACCACAAATGCCACCTTGGGAACGTTTTAGACAGCAATTTGGGGCCCCTTAACTCAATGTGCATGGGCATGGGTAGAAAACCCCTGCAGAGCTTGGGGGTCACCGTCAAATTTGGCAGGGAGCGACAAAAGGGGCTTGGGCCCAACGGACCATGGAACCCCCGAGCGGGGGCGGCCCAGGAGAGGTGGAGGTTGCGCTGGGGGGTGAGAGCTCGCCCCCATGGCGGTCAACGACCAGCGTTCCCCGCTGGCCTTGCTGAACTGTCGGGTCCCACGCGAGAGGGTCCGCCACACTGGGCAGCGGTACCTTGCCCCGGATCCATGGGCCGGGCTTATGTTACGGTTGGACGCGGAAGTGGATCCACTGGCCACCCCAACGATGGGTAACCACGCCAGGGAAAAGAATCTAAGTAAAGGTCCCGGTTTTCACCAAGCCCGCCGCAAGCGGGATGGACTTGCTGGGCGGAGTTACCAGGGGGTTACCCCTGACGTGATTTTCTTGCGGGGGGGGGGGGCACCCAAGTATACGTGGTGCAAAATCGTCAGCAGGCTCGTAGTCGGGGGAGGCAAAGGGCAGGGCAGGGAGCTTGGTTCTGGTCTGGACAGGCAGGCGGTCGGGGCAGGGGGGCCCGAGATTCGTGTCAAGAGACGGAAGCGAGGATAGTACAGGTAGATAGGACGAGGCAATAGGAAGCTTTCTCAATAGGCAAGGCACTAAAGATCCGGCAGGGAGTGGGCGGAAGCGCCCAGGTAAAATAGAGGCAGTGTCCGGCAATTACCCAATTACCGGTGCACTGCCCCTTTAAATCTCACAGAGCCGGTGCGCGCGCGCCTTAGATCACAGGGACGCGCACGCTGGACAGCAGGAGGCTGCAGGGACACAGGAGCGCGGCCGGGTAAGTACTGGCGACACCCGGGCAGCGGCGGCACTCGTCCCGGGGACCGGGGCAGAGCTGCGCCGGCGCCCGCAGGAGGAGTCGCGGGCGCCGGTCGCAACAAGAACGCCTTCTTTTCAAAGTAGCAGCTTAAGGACTGGATCTGTGAGGAGGTTAATCAACCTCTTGGCAAAAGCCCCTTAAACAGCCAGTAATTGCCCAGAACATTGACCCTAAAGCTGGGAGATGTACATAGAGCAGCAGACCTTGGTTTCACTATCGATTTTAACAGCTCAGAGGGGAGTAAACACAGAGTGTGCAGGCAGCCAATCACAGTGCAGGGGGCGTGGCTTGGGCGTTTCCTGTCTAGGGGCATATCCCAACAGACTGAATGAAATGTCAGCCAGCCAATCACAGTGCAGGGGGCATGTCTAGGGTGCGAGAATCGACCAGGGGGCGTTCTGACCAGCAACAGTAGAAATAGAAGACAGATTTAAAGAGAAGCTCATATCTGCTAAACCAAGTGACTGAGGTAATGCAACCCAATTTCAATAGTGATTATTTTTACTGTCCCCCTAATCTTAGACTTGATCTTTGTAACGATAAAACCCCTTTAAGGGTGTTTTCCCATCTTCTAACTTTCGGGTCTGAAGCCAGCTCGTAGCTTGCTATAACCCAGCATCAGAGAGCTGAGAGGTGGTCGCACTTGTGTAGTTTTCCTCATTCATGTCTATAGGACATTTACATATAGCTTTTTTGCAGAAATGTCTGCAACTGTCAAATGGCACAGCAGTTCCAAAATCCAATAAAAGGAATATATTTTATTTCCAATTCGTTAAAATAAAAAAGAAGCACCTCCACCGCATTGCACAAAAATGATCCCGGTTAACGCCGATGCGTTTCAGATGACATTTCACCCTTAGTCATGCGTCGGCGTTAACCGGGATCATTTTTTTGCAATGCGATGGAGGTGCTTCTTTTTGATTTTAACAATTTGGAAATAAAATATATTCCTATTATTGGATTTTGGACCCGCTGTGCCACTTATTATTCTTTACTGGATGCTTGGACGTTGTGCTCTGGACGGGACACGTGCGGATGCCAATACAGTAGGTGAGCTGAAACTTTGTTTATTCTAACTGTCAAATGGGGTCTGCAGAGACCAATGTGCTTTCCACTAAACAGGCCGACCCAGATCTCCAGATCAATAAAACTGATTTTCATGGAATTTCTATGCCTGAAAAATGAATTCTATCCATCAAAACTGGATTGTTTCTGTAGCATACAAGTGTTTATTTTTGTAAGCCTTAATCAGATGAATGAGGGAGTTTCATTTTTTTATGCATCAGTACTACATAATAACAGTGACAGTTACAACAAAGTGACCACACTCTTTGTGCTTAAAGGAGTTGTCTCACCATGCTCTTTCAGAGAGCCAAATGCAGCTTCAGATTCATGCTTCCTCACTTTTTCTGGTTAGGCTGGGGGTGGTTCTGTGATTAGCATATCAGCTCTGTATTCCCAGCTTTTATTGCACTGACATGACTGTAGGAGATAAAATCTATAGTGCAGAAGGCTTTAGAGCTCAAAGTAAACAATCAAAAGTAAGTAATCTCCTTTATTAGAGATAAAATAATCTGTTCTCAAGCTGCCGTCCATCCTGATGATGGTACTCCCTTCTCTCGGTCTAATCAAGAAGGGAGAGCAGGACGGTAACCAGAGAAAACTATGAGCATTTAGGACAGAGAAAATCTCTGTTATCTTCTAATCAAAGTACACTGCCAAGCAAAAGAGTAACAAGGTTTTGAACTTTTGGGTTTCAGGCTCCATATCCCACTATCCACTACAGCTTTGAGTGTGAGACTACCATCATTTTATAGTCAATCATCTTGGCTATCTCATATATAAATTTGACTTGCAACTATTTAGCATATGCTTAGTTATGCAGATTTTTGTTATCTAACTGTATTGTTACTGTTTTGCTCCTGGTGGTGGAACAATAATTTTCTTTCCAAGCCAAAAGTCACTGGTTCGAATCAAGGAGCAGCCATGAAGAAGATTTCACAAGAAAAGAGAAACAGCATCATCCAGCTCATCGATAGCAGTCTCTGGGCCAATAAAATTGCCAAACTGCATAATAGGAATTGACTCATCACACGGTCTATCAGTTCTGGTGCGACAAACACGACACTGGAGGTGACTTGTAGGCTTCGTAATAGTGAGATCACAGATGTTCATGCAAGCACCGTGTGACATGTTTTACACAAGTCTGGAATGGTGGCCAAAAACAAGGTGAAGAAGCCTCGACCTAATTCTCGTCATAAGAAGCATTGGCTTGAGTTTAAAAAAAAGTATGAAAAGTGGACAGTAGAAGTTTGGCAACGTGTAATTTGAAGCGATGAGATGAAAGTCAATAGACCGGGCTCTGATGAGTGCAAATTGGTCTGGAAGACTCAAGGGAAAAGAAGACTAATGGATCGAAAAATTGAAGAAACTGTCAAGTTCGGTGAAGGAAGCCTGATGATACGGGGTTGTTTCTCAGCCAGGTGGATATTTGACTGGGGTCAATAGTGGTCTCAGTGCTGAGCTATGTGTGAGTATCCTACAAGATGAGTTACTTCATACACTCGAGTACTATGGGTATGAAAAGGACGGCATAGTGTTCCAGCAGGACAACGACCCGAAGCAGATGTCAAGGTTGGCAAAGAAATGGTTCAATGACAATGAAGTAGGGACTTATCTATCTGCTGGATTTTTTCCTATGTTTTTGAATGAAGTAGAGATACTGGATTGTTGCTTACCCTCACCCTCCACTGTCCCCAGACCTCAACCCGATGGAACACGTATGGGTAGAGTTGAAGAAAAAGCTGTTTTCCTACCCAAGTGAGTTGATCAGTGTGCACCAACATTGATAACTTGTAGAAGAGACCTGAGATCAGATTTCGGTCATGATATGCAATAGGCACAATTTCACAACAGTCCATACAAAGTAGACAATCTTTCAAATACATGCGGTACTGTCAATAGTGGTGCGTGATGCTTCCTAAAAGTAGTATGTTCATATATCTTTAATAAATGAAGAGCCGCAAAGGTAGCTTGAGATAGCCACAGGACAGACAGCAGACTTTTTGAAGGGTGGAGCCTTTTTTCTCAAGCATGTGCATTTCAGTAGGTAGAACCATTAAATACTACTCATTAACAGCCTTATTCAGAAATGTCAGATCATTACAACAACCGCAATATCTCAGAAATTCCAAATCATAATTAAAAGCAACTTACTTAACCTTTACAACAAGCACATTCTAATTCATAGAAAGATTTTATAATTCATGTTTTCATTTAACCCCATCAGGGACAGTGAGTCTAATCTAAAAATCCATGCTGCTTCCTTCTGGAGAAAGCGTATACAGTTTACAAATCTGCTGCACTGATGTCACTCCAACAGGCTCAGCTAGGAATAGGAAAACTGATATGTCAGTGCTGTAGAACCATCCACAGCCTGACCAAGAAGTGTGAGCCTGAAGCTGGCTGTAAGGAACAAGTTTTGTGAAACAGCATGGTGAAAAAAATCCTTTAAGAAAGTTCTCAAGCATTAGACATTTATCCACATTCTGGGAGAAAAGGTTTTCCCCTTTTTGGCAAGCGAAGAAAGCCATAAATACTAGACTCTATGATAGATGTGCTTTGCTATTTTCTAACTCTTATGGACCTCAAAGGACAGAGTTTGTAAATAGGAGGAAAATGGGGTGCAAGACACATAGACACTTGCAATCAGTATCTTCCTAATATTTGCCAACATTGGGTGGTTGCCTGGGGGCTTTTCGAGCATTGGGCGCCATGCTATGAACAGACCAGAATTGAACTCTCTTTTTTTGATCACCTGCCTAAACATTCAAATCGTCCTTAATTTGTAGAAGGAGACAAATTATGACTTATAGCCGAGAGCAGGCATGTCTGCATGCACTAGAGAAATACGCTAATTTTGTTGCTTGCAGTGTTATGGAAGCAGAATATTGTAATCGATTAACAGGAGACAATTAACAGCTGGGGACAACAATTGCTGTAAGTGAATGATCTCTGCTGTCCCTGCACATGGTTGGCACTGACCCAGCACAGGGGAGCCATCAGGATACCACTTGTATGGTGAAGGATCAGAACTGGGAACGTGCAGTGGCCCAGATGCTTTTGCTGTATAGAACTCTTAAACTACTGGTGGCTGTCCTTACCAAATTGGTAGGGGTCCCAATGAGACACACACCTATTAGGCAATAATAGGTCCTGTGGAAAATATTCCATTTGTGCCAACCAGGAGTTCCTTTACACTGCTTCTTATCAAACATCTTTTATTTTTATGCTAGTGAAATAATCCGCTCTTTAGCTGCTTATTATTACAGTGGAAACATTATAGCAGCTTTTTTCCAATATAAAATGATGATGATGATTAAACCTCCACACAGCCCCATCTTGCCCTTTTTGCCGGCCATCACATCTCATATCCACCATCAGAAAATTTATCGCGTTGTCCACATAATAACAGAGTAAACATCTGACTATTTGTTAATGAGAAGTCCCATGTCAATTAATTATAATGTAATAAAGGCCTTTGATTGGGGACCTTTGGCCGAACGCACGGAGAGTGGCAGCTCTGTCTGCATGCTGTGCTTACTCCCTACTTATTAATGTTACACATGACAAGAGGGGGGCTAGTGCATTTCACACAGGCTGCTATTATGTCAAACAATCTTCCAGGTACTGTATTTTTATCCAATCCCCCTGGTACTTTTGCAGGACCAACAAATCAAGCTGTGAGGTTTTGCAAACATGAAAATGTCAACAGCTTCACAGCAGATCTTGCAGTCTCTCTGCATCTCTTCCAGGAACACAGCGTAACGAGACAGTAACTTCACAGCTTCCTGTCACTTCGTTTGCCCAATTATTGTATTTGGAAGGAAAATTTCTTTGTAGCTCGATTGTCTAATTAATACAAAATAGAATAAATAAGAATAACGTGTGAGAGTCTACATAGATAGATATATACAGAAATATACACTCACCGGCCACTTTATTAGGTACACCATGCTAGTAACGGGTTGGACCCCCTTTTGCCTTCAGAACTGCCTCAATTCTTCGTGGCATAGATTCAACAAGGTGTTGCAACGATGCTCAATTGGTACCAAGGGGCCCAAAGAGTGCCAAGAAAATATTCCCCACACCATGACACCACCACCACCAGCCTGAACCGTTGATACAAGGCAGGATGGATCCATGCTTTCATGTTGTTGACGCCAAATTCTGACCCTACCATCCGAATGTCGCAGCAGAAATCGAGACTCATCAGACCAGGCAACGTTTTTCCAATCTTCTACTGTAAAATTTCGATGAGCTTGGGCAAATTGGAGCCTCAGTTTCCTGTTCTTAGCTGAAAGGAGTGGCATCCGGTGTGGTCTTCTGCTGCTGTAGCCCATCTGCCTCAAAGTTCGCCGTACTGTGCGTTCAGAGATGTTCTTCTGCCTACCTTGGTTGTAACGGGTGGCTATTTGAGTCACTGTTGCCTTTCTATCAGCTCGAACCAGTCTGCCCATTCTCCTTTGACCTCTGGCATCAACAAGGCATTTCCGCCCACAGGACTGCCGCTCACTGGATGTTTTTCTTTTTCGGACCATTCTCTGTAAACCCTAGAGATGGTTGTGCGTGAAAATCCAGGAGATCAGCAGTTTCTGAAATACTCAGACAGCCCTTCTGGCACCAACAACCATGCCACGTTCAAAGGGCACTCAAATCACCTTTCTTCCCCATACTGATGCTCGGTTTGAACTGCAGGAGATTGTCTTGACCATGTCTACATGCCTAAATGCACTGAGTTGCCGCCATGTGATTGGCTGATTAGAAATTAAGTGTTAACGAGCAGTTGGACAGGTGTACCTAATAAAGTGGCCGGTGAGTGTACATACTTACACTCAGTTAATTGTAGAAATATCCTTATGCATTTAGCAGAGTACGTAAAATACTCCATCTAAAATGTACATCAAAAATCTTTACTCCCTTTCCAGAGCTAGGTGAATGAATTTAAACCTGCTCCCGTGTTTTTTTTGTTCCTTTTATTTTTGTGGTATTTTTTACATCACAATTTATTGAACCAAATGATCTATGGAAGAAAACAGCACCTAAAATTCAGGTACTTAAATACACTGTTTTTTTAAAAGCACCACAAAAAAACACGTAAAAATTATACAGTATGTAGAACTTATAAAAAAGAATTTTAGCCCAAAAAAGGAACAAAAAGTGGGTAAAGTAGGCCATACCCTGTGTTCACATGCGGGGTGCCTGTTGTACTGAGGATGCACGGAAAAGCCGGAAACTCCCACCGGTAACAAGTACTTGTAACAAAGTTGAATCCAGCATCCACGTTGTTTAGCTTGAAATATAGCACTGACTGCGGCTCAATTTAAAATGCTTAAACTTTAATTAAACCCATTAAAAACTTCCGGAGTTGGAATATCATCACATAGCAAAAGCAATAGCATCAACCACTGAAATAGGGTAAGCACGAGATCATGCCTGATGCAAACAGACCGACACGTTTCGGCAATATGCCTTAATCTTGATCATAGGGTATGTTGACAAGGGATGGTTAGAGTATGTTCACATGGCTTATTTCGGGGCGCATTTCTAACACGAGCGAAATGCGCCCCAATCATTACGCTAATCCACTGTTCTCGTTGGGAACTATGGAGTACACCTCCTCTCCCCGCTCGTACAGTTCGATCATCTTGTCCGCGCAGCGGGATAGCTGACGTGGCTCGGGGGCCCGCGGGCTGCCGGCTCCCCCGCGTTGTGGGAGTACACGCCAATCAGCGTGACTCCGCGAACACCCAGCGTAATTGCAGGGCATACAGTACCGTATGAGCCGTAGTAAGCCACATGACCTTACCCTGACGCTGTACCCTTTCCATCTGGACATAGCCAGGTGGAAGAGATTGTAACAACTCTTACTCACATCTTTAACACAAACACTCACCATGCAAATGGACCTGCGATGTGGATTTTATATCTGTAGTATGAGAAAAGTCTGAATCCTCAATAAATCAGCAATTTAATGTATGGTTGCAGATTTTGCTGCAGAACTCTTAAACACATTGACTATTGCTGTCTTAAAGTAAGCAAGATTTATCACAGTGGCTCATGTTGTTTGATACATTTTCTGCATCTTTAGACTTATCTAGCTTTTTAAGACCATCTATTAGTTGGTGTCCTTTCTATGTTAGAAGTTTGGCACATTGCTGGTGCATTTTTTCCCAAAACCACAACCACCTCCAGCTACGCAAAGACCATTTTAATGCATCTAAAAAAAAGTCTCTAAAGCTCACAATAAATGGATCTATGACATACTGTGACGTGGTGCGCCAAAAAAGGCACCACTTCTCGACGCTTATTACCACACTTTTCTGGTTCAATCACAGTACCCAAATGAAAAGTAGCAAATCCACAAAAATATCCATACATTTTTCTATGGATTTGTCATTCTGCCAACAAATTTTCTGCCCCATCCTTACATAATCTAGAGTTTTCCCTAGTTCCCTTTTGTGTTGAAAATGGCATCAAATCTGACTGTAAAGGCAGTCTAAGGCTTATTTCACCTGCAGCCTGAACCTGATATTTTTTACAATCGATAAATTCACATATAAATATTTGTTGGAGTCTTGGTGGGCGGGGTATGGATTCTCACTAAAGATATCAGATGTATGGAGATTTATTTTCCAGGCAACTCTCTATGAAAAATGCAAATTAGCTCCCTTTAAAAGGAACAAAAAGGTTTTGTTCCAGTCAAGCCAGTCACCTATTTTAGAGGTTCCTGCCCCTCATCAGTACAGCGCACGGTACTGGATGAGTAGTAAGGCTATGTATACCGTTGGATTGATTGATTGACAGTACAGTACACAGCAAAAAAAATCTATGCTGTAATCTACACAGCACAGATTTTTTACGATCGATTTTAAAATCTGGCGGACTTTGAAACATGTTGGATATATTGTGCCCAGATTTACATTGAATGTATGGAGCCGACAGCAAATCAGAAAACCGACTGTGGTTTTAGTGCAAATCTGCACCAACAACCATGGTCCAGCAATGTTAAAATGCCGTGAGATTTTGGGCAGCATTTTAACATTTATACTGTACAGACACAGCCTAAAAACCCCAATGTAGTTGTTTGCAGATGAGTGACTCTGGTTTGGCTAAATTTTCTGGAATGTTGTGTGTACAAAATATTTTAATTAAAAAAATAACAGCTATAGCACGAATAAAGTTTCTTAGAGCTAAAACACTTTGGGCCACATGTATGAACCTGTTTAGGTCTAAAACCTAGACCTTAGGTCTAGTAACCTATGGGCAAAAAAGTGAGTTTTAGACCTAAACAAGTTCATACATGTGGCCCTCTGTGTTAAAGCACCCTAAGGTGTAGCTAGTGGGCACAGACCTTTTCATGAGAGCACCAATCCTTGGTTGAGCAACATATATCTACTCATTCCCTGTATACTCAGAGAGTTAAATGAAAAAATTCTGGCTACCTGCAGCAACCATTAGAGCAGAATTGGGCAAAGTACGGCCCGCGGGCCGCATCCGGCACTCCAGCTCGTCGGATGCGGCCCACGGCGTACGATGCCCAGGTCTACTAATAGTAGCGGCCGGGTATTGCTGAGAGACCGCCACGGGCCGTCAGCGCTACTATTGCTGGTGAATTAGGCAGCGACGCGATGAACTCCGCTCTCCACGCCGCTGCCTCTCCTCGGCGCACACATTAATAACTCTGTGCAGGCCCAGGAGCTGACGGAGGAGCGTCCCGGCGCCGGCGGCATGACGTCATCACGCCCACCAGCCCGGGAAGCTCCTCAGATAGAAGATGAGCACGCTCGACCGAGAAGCAGGTAAGCCAGGGTGAGTATTAGTGTTTGTTATTTTTAATTTTGGCCATAAAACTATATATCTGCCTGGGGACACACCAAGCTATCTATATACCTGCCTGGGGACACACCTAGCTATCTATATACCTGCCTGGGTCACACACCTAACTATATACCTGCCTGGGGACACACCTAACTTTATACTGTATCTGCCTGGGGACACACCTAACTATCTCTATACCTGCCTGGGGACACACCTAACTATTTCTATACCTGCCTGGGAACACATCTAACTATTTCTATACCTGCCTGGGGACACACCTAACTATATATCTGACTGGGGACACACCTAACTATCTCTATACTTGCCTGGGGACACACCTAACTATCTATATACCTGCCTGGGGACACACCTAACTATCTATATACCTGCCTGGGGACACACCTAACTAATCTATATACCTGCCTGGGAACACACCTAACTATCTATTAAACCTGCCTGGGGACACACCTAACTATTCTACCTGCCTGGGGACACACCTAACTATATATCTGCCTGGGGACACACCTAACTATCTATATACCTGCCTGGAGACACACCTAACTATCACTATACCTGCCTGGGGACACACCTGACTATCTCTATACCTGCCTGTGAGGAGCCCTAATTATCTATATACCTGCCTGTGGGAAGCCTTAACTATATACCTGCCTGTGTGGAGCTTTAACTACATACCTGCCTTTATGGAGACCTAACTAACTATATACCTGCCTGTGTGAAGCTTTAACTATATACCTGCCTGTATGGAGCCCTAACTAACTAGATACCTGCCTGAGGGGAGCTGTACCTATCTATATACCTGCCTGAGGGGAGCTGTACCTATCTATATTCCTGCCTCAGGGGAGCTGTACCTATCTATACCTGCCTCATGGACTTGTACCTATCTATATACCTGCCCGAGGGGAACTGTACCTATCTATATACCTGCCCGTGGGGAGCTGTATCTATTATATACCTGCTGTGGAGAGCTGTATCTATATACCTGCCTGTGGGGACTGTATCTATATACCTGCCTGAGGGGAGTGTATATCATATATCTGCCTGAGGGGCTGTACCTATCTATATACCTCCTGAGGGGAGCTGTACCTATCTATATACGCCTTGGGGACTGTATTATATACTGCCTGCCTGGGGTACCCATATCTATATCCTGACTGAGGGGAGCTGTAATACTGCCAGATGAGGGACATACATCACATACCTACCTTACTGAGGAGAGCTGTATATACCTGCCTTACTGTGTACCATCAGTATATATGCAGGTATATATATACATCCCCCAGTAAGTTTCCACAAAGATAATCCCCCAAAAACGAATTTTTTCCCGTTCATCCTATGTTTGTATTAGTCCGGCCCCCCAGAACCATCGTACTTTCTCATGCGGCCCCATGGGAAAATTAATTGCCCACCCCTGCACTAGAGGAAGACTAGGAGTTTAATGAATTCTGCTTTGTTATTGAATTCACTGTATTTCAAGCCTGCAGAAAGCCCCTGAACAACCTTCAAATAACAGCTGAAGGCAGCCAGAATTTTATCAATCAATTCACTATCAGTAAACTCATTTTTATCCATGGTGTTTCATTTTTTTTCTATCCCCGCCTCCTAAGATCCATAATAAGTTTTATTTTTCTATTGACATATCTGTGAAAGGCTTTTTCAGATGAGTTACATTTTTCCATGATACCATTTAACGTCCCATATATTATATTAGAATAGCAAACAAAATTATTTGTGGGGAATGGGAAAAAACATAGTTACGTTGTCTTTTCGCTTTCATTTTTATGGAGTTCACCATGCAATATAAGTGACATGTTCACTTTACTCTGCAGATCAGTGCAATTCCAGTGATAACAAATGTATATTGTTTTGTTTAATTGTTTTTAAAAATTACGAAAATGTTTTTTTTAAATATGCTTTACATTGTTATTTTTTTGAGAAAAATAAAAAGAAGCTATAGGTCTATCAATGCACCTTAGTGAGGGGTTGCTTTTTGTGGGTTTAAGAAAAACACACATCTCCTTTTGCAATAAGTAGGGGGAGAAAAAGAAAACCTACCCTGATATAATAATCCCGGATACACCAATAAAAAAGTAAACTACAACTACACATATAATGGTATAAATCCTAGGACACATTAAAATTAACTATTAATAATATATAAATAAAGAATAAAGTGATATAGAAAAATAACTAACCATCCTAATCTAATAGAGTTGAGTTTAGCTGGAAGTTTTATTGATACCATGGGAAATCTGTCATGATCATGCCCGACAGACCCCCAGTTTCGAGCTCTGGTCGCCGACCACGGCTGTTGCGACGACAACCCTGGTTTCCTACCTGATGCTTGTATTTGCATTCACCAGTGTGAACTCTGTCTTACTTCTCCACTTGTTTAATTGATTTCTGGCCAACACCCATGGCCAGGAATCCTCCAGCACTTCTTTATTTAATGTTTCTCCTTTTGATTGACAGTCTTCTGTTCCTATCTGGTCTCGTGTTCCTTCTGCCTATTGCCTCAGTTTTGACTTCTCTGTTCCCTATAAAAGGATTCATTTTGCCTTTCAGATTTGCCTGCTTTTTTTTGGGGTTTTCCTTTTACCTTTCTTTTAATAGCCCTTTTTTTTAAAGGGTTTTTTCGGGTTTTTCCTGACTCTCCCTTTTTTTGAAATTCTTCCCCTTTCCTGTTTTGAACTGCGTTTCCCCCCGCCCTGTTACGGGGACTTGGCGGCTTACGTTTATTTTTTGGATTTCCTGATTTTACCGAGCCCTCCGACAGTTGCCGTTTTTTGTTTTCCCGGGAACCTCCCTTTTTTGTCCCTTTGGGGCCCCCGTTTGCCCTGTGCCTTTTCTACACTTAATTATGTAGCTCTAAGTCTTCAGGTTGGGGCCGACCTTTTAAAGTCGGGTTCCCCAAGCGCGGGGGACAGGGGTTTGGGCCAGCGTCGGGACCTCATTTAAATCTGTTTTCTGCTTGTCCCCCTGACTGGTCTTAACAAAAAATTTAAAAATGAAAAATTTTTGATCATTTTTAATTGTTTTTTGGGGTTTTTTTTAAAAAAAACCGCAACCCTTTGGTTTTTATTGTTTTTTTTTTAAATGGAAAAACCCATGTAGATGAATATGGCTATATGTTTTATTAATTTTCTATAATATAAATAACAAAAATATTTAAAAAAAAATAACATCTTTTATATTTTAAAAAACTTGAAAATACTTTTTTTTAAATATTTTTTAGTATTTTGACAAGTAAAAGGTTTGGGGAACTTTTTTTACACTAAAATTGCAATACTAATGAAATTGCAGGGTAGTAAAAACATTTATAGAATTTCTAAAAAAAACCCTGTTTTTTGCTTTAATTTTTAATGGACTAGTTATTGAAAAATAAGCGGGGGAGTGTTTTGAACCCCCAGCTCCCCTCCCAGGGGATTAAACTGCCAAGATTAAGTTATCCCCAAATTTCTGGGGCTACTGACGGGATTTTATCACCCTGAAACCCATCTTTGAAAAACCCTTTTTTACTGGGGAAAAAGGTTTTAAAGAGAACCTTCAGGGTTGTTCTGTGGGTACAGGGGCAAATTAATTATTTTTTTTAGGGGAAAAAAATTAGAAGAAATCATATTTTCTTTCTTAGTTTTTATTCCATTCTTTAAAAAAGGTTAAAAAATTTTTGGGCTTGTGGAAATTTAAAAAAAGTCTTTTTTTTTTAAACAAAATGTATTTTACATTTTTTAATTTCATTTTTTTTTAAGGCCCGAAATTTTTTTTTTTATAACCCTTTTAAAGAAAGAAATTATGTTTAGCTTTATTTTATATTTATAATGTAAAAGCAAAACCCCTTTCCATCTAACCCCCTTTAGGGCTTGGCGCCCCCAAAAGTTTGTCCAAAACAACACGTACTGAAGACAAAATCTTTCTAATCTAAAAGGCGTTTTGCCCGGGGGGTTTTTTCCCCAGTCTCTAATTGGGTTTCGGGGAAAACCCTATGACCTTTTGAAGCCCCCTTTTGATAATGTTTGCATTAAAAAAAACAAATAAACCCAAAATATTCCCAGGGTTTGGGATTGGAGCTTCCAGCCGTGGTCAGAGGCTGTTCCAGAAATGGAGTTGTTAATCATATCTTTATTTCTTGAGATGTTTCAGAGAGGGGTCCGACCCTTCTACTGCAGATTTGGAATTCCCATGCCCATCAACAAAAGATGATGGCTGATTATTAGGGAGTTAAAGAGTAGTGTTGAGCGATTACTTTGGGCCCAAAGGGAATGGTGGGAGGGTTTCGATGGGCCCGCCCCCTTTCCATCGACAAGATATTCGTAGTCGGAAAATAGATTATGAGCTATGACCATTAAAAAAAGGGAGGGGAGAAAAATAACACCTTATTCTTTTACCCAAACGGGGCCTGGAAAAGCGGGAATTTTAACATCCACAACGTCAAAGGATACTGTTTACTTTTTGGGAAAAAACCAAAACTAAGGTTTTAAAAGCCACAAAAAAAAAAAATCACACACCTTTCACTATCCTGTCTTGTCCCCAAAAATTGACCCTTAAACCGCATCCCCCCAAAAATTAAAAATTTTCCCAAGGCATATGATTTGAACATCATTTTACTTGAACGGGGACATTGAATATCCCTGTCGGGAAACGCGATGAGCCCAAACCTGCATGACCCCCAGTTTTAAAAAGTCCCGGGAAAAGGAGTCTTTAAACCCCCAAAATTTTAGTTGAACGGGACATTGACTTACTACCCTGGGCCCAGATGACCCCCCAAACCTGATGACCCCCAGATTCAAAAGTCCCGGGAAAAAGGGTCTTTAAACCCATATTTTAGTTTCATGGACTTTGACTATCCTCCCCCGGTCCACGCTGAGCCCCAAACCTGCATGACCCCAATTTAAAAGTGCCCGGGAAAAAAAGGGGAGTCTTTCAACCACCTTTTTGTTGAACTGGCTTGATAATCTGCCCTGTACCGCAGAATGACCTTTTTAAACCTGTTGACCCACAGATTAAAAAGTGGGGAAAAGGGTCTTTAACCCTTTTGTTAAACTGGAATTGACTTCCCCTGCCCTGGCCGCAGTATGACAATTAAACCTTCTGACCCCCAAATTAAAAAGTTCCGGGAAAAAGGGTCTTTGAACCCCCCTTTTTTATTTAAACTGGATTTTTAAAATTATATCTGCCCTGTACCGCAGAATCCCCCATTAAAACCTGTCTGACCCAGATTAAAAAGGCCGGAAATAGGGTCTTTAAACCCACCATTTTATTTTTCACTGGGACATATACTGTCCCTGCCCAAGGGTTTGGCGTTGCCCCTCCGTATGAGTGGGGGCCCTTTTTGAGCTTCACTTGGAAATACTGGGGGGTTAACGCTCTGTTCCCCCGGGGTGCCCTTTTTTTTGGCTTTCTTTTTTCATTTTATCAACGTTGCTGGAGGAAATTGTCCTGAACTTTTTTCTCTGTCCAGGGCCTCCAAACTCCTTGTCCTTGAAAAACCCAAACTTCTGGTAATTTCCCCCTTTCCCCCCCCTTTTGTACAATTCAGAGGAATTTTTTTCCCAAGTTTATTTTGTAATGAAATTTTTTTTAGTATTTTTAATTTTCCCAGAAAAAAAAATTTTTAAAAATGGGAGGGAATCCCACCATGTCTTTTTTTTTTTTTTTGTTTTTTTAATTTAAATTAAATGGGTTTTCTAAAATACGGGGAATTGCTAGCTATGTTAAAGATGATCCCTGCGGGTTTTTTTTAACCCAATTAAAAACAGATTGGCGTGTTGTTTGTTTATTGAGATTCACGGGCCCCTGCCCAGCGATGAAAAGGCCTGACGGCCCTGAAAATGCGATCCGCGGGCCATGCGTGTTGTGGGGGGAAAAAAATAAAAGGGGCACCTTCTCTGAAACCTCTACCCCCATGCCCTACCCCCCTCTTTGCTCGTTTAAACCCCCTTGAATTTGCTCCAGGTTCAGAAATAAAAAAAATTTGAAAAGGTAGGGGAAGATTTTTGGAAAGTCTCTTTTTTTAAAAAGGCGGCAAATAAACACTTTTCTCAAATCCCCCCAAATTAAAAAAAAATTTTGGGGGGTTTAAAAAATATAACTGCAAATTTGATCTATCACAAAGGGGCCGGGCCAAAAAAAAAAAACACGTATCTAAAATTGTATTCGGTTTAATAAAAGGTATTTTTGGCACCTTTCAATTCCCCTGTGGTGTTTAAAAATTTGCTGTTTTCCATTTAAGTGCAAGGTCCCTAAAATAAAACAATGCTTTTGGGGCCCCCAAAAGTAAAAAAACATGTTTCTTGAATGTATTCGGATAAAAAAAGGTTTTTTTTGGCCCCCCTATCAATTCACCTGTGGTAAATACAAAATTTTGCTGGATTAAAATTTAACGGCAAGGTGGTTTAAATAAAAAAATTTGGGGCGGGGCCCAAAAGTGCAAAAAACCGTATTGAAAATGTATTCGGATAATAAAAGGTTTTTTTTTGGAAACCTATCAATTCCCCTGTGGTGATTACAAAAATTGCTGTTTCTTTTAAATTGAAAAGGGGGCCTCAATGAACAAAGTGTAGTGCCCCAAAAGTAAAAAAAAACAGTATCTGTAAGGTTTTTCGGATAATAAAAGATTTTTTTGTCACCTATCAAGTCTCCTGTGGTAACTACACTATTGCTGGATTAAATTTTTAAAAACCCCAAGGGGGCTTATAAAAAAATTTTGGATGGGCAAAAGTGCAAAAAAAAAGTTTCTGTAATGTATTGGAAAAATTAAAAGGTATTTTTTGGCCCCTATAAATTCCCCTGTGGGTAAACTACACAATTGCGGGTTTTCAAATTTAACTGCAAAGGTGGCTCTATCAAAAAAATCGGGAAACCTGGGCAAAAGTGAAAAAAAAAACACGGTTTTTTCTGAAATTGAAATTCGGTTAATAAAAGGGTATTTTTTGGCCCTACCCAATTAAAACCCCGGGAAAAAATACACAATTTGGATTAAAATTTTTAAACTAAAAAGGGGGCCCTCTATAAAACAAATTGGCCCCGGGGAAAAAGTGAAAAAAAACACGTATTGTAAATGAATTCGGATAAAAAAAGGTTTTTTTTGGCCCCTTTTAAATTTCACCTGTGTTTGACTAAAAAAATTGCTGTATTCACATTTAAGGGCAAGGTCCCTTCAATGAAAAAAGCTTTTGTGCGCCAAAGTGAAAAAAAAAGTATCTGTAATGTTTTGGGTTAAAAAAGGTTTTTTTTTGGCACCTATCAATTCACCTGGGGAAAAATCCCAAATTGCGGGATTCAAATTTTAACTGCAAGGTGGTTTCTTTCAAAAAATTTGGATTTGGGAAAAAAGTGCAAAAAAAAGTATCTGTAAGGTTTTCGGATAATTAAAGGTTTTTTTTGGCCCCTTTAAATTTTCCCCCCTGTGGTACCCCAACAATTGTGGATTTAAAATTTAACTGAAAGGGTTTGGCTTTTATCAACAAATCTGGACGGGGAAAAAAGGCAAAAAACACGAAATCTGTAATTTTATTGGGAAAATTAAAAGGTTTTTTTGGCACCTTTCAATTCATGTGGAAACAAACCCCAATTGCTGGTTTCAAATTTAACGGAAGGGGGGCTCTATCAAAAAATTTTTGGACTGGGAAAAAAGTAAAAAAAAACCACGTATCGGGTTAATTGTATTCGGATAAAAAGGTTTTTTTTTTGGCCCCTACCCTTTTCCCTGTGGTAATACCCCAATTGGGGATTCAAATTTAACTGAAAGGGTTGGATATATGAAAAAAGGGGGAAATTTGGGAAATTTTTTTAAAAGGGAACACTTCTAAAATTTGAAATACTGAAAATTAAAAGTGGATTTTTTGCCCCTAACAAAGGGGACCTCCGTTATAGAAAAGATGTGTATATTTAATAAAAGTTCGGGTTTCCCCAATACCCGGGAAAATTTTCAATGAAAACTGTTAATAATAAAGCTATTGCGTGCAAGGTCTACATAAGTTTGGTGAATTTACCCAGTATTCTTTATAAAAGCTTTTTTCTGTGTTTCCCCGCGTGGGCCACCCACCCCCCGCCCCCCCCCCATGACTTTACAGGGGTTTGATGCCCTTTAAAATTTCCCCAAACTACTTTAAAATCTTCCCAAACTTTTTAACTAAATTGTAAGGAAACAAGCTAAGTTGGCTTTCTTGGGAAAAAATGAAATTTAAATTTTGCTGAGCTGTTTGGACACCCGCAGAGCGCCCCGTTTTTCTGCTCTGTGCGTGAGAGACCTGAGGCTGAAAAAGGGAAAAACCTTTTTTATGTTTAAAAGAGGTATGTGTTTTTTTCCCGCCAATCGCAACCTTTTCACATCCCCGTCATGAGTTTTCACACAAATCTCACCCCCGTCTATTCTTAGCTGTTTGTGGCCGCCAAAATGACAGGAAGCCCCCGAAAAATTGCGCAATTTTTAAAGGTGATGCACAGATTTTTTCCTAAATTACGGGAAGATCTAAAAAAAACGATCAAAAATTTTAAAATCTTTTGCCGATTTCAAAATTTGTCGATAATAAACGCTCAAAACCCTTTTTAAAAAAGGTTTTTCGCTACAAGATCATTTTGTAAAAGATGGGGACAGTTAAAAATTAAACACTTTTGCAATGGGTTTGGGTTTCCCAAATTTATTTAGTATAGCAGGTTTATCTGTGAGGCGGGTTAAAAGGGCTATTTCTGCAGCAAGTGGTTGGGCCACGCCTCCTTTGCTGTGATTGGCTGCCTGATATTTCACTCAGCCTTGTTGGGACACACACCATGGATGGGACATGCACCCTGTGCTGTGATTGGCAGCCTGCACTCTCTTCCATATGAGCTGTGCAAAAAATGAAAGTGAAAATGGCTGCTGTCTGTGTTCTCATTGTCTTTCACTGCACCCTGAGCTGTGTAATAATGGCTGCTGAGGTCCTCTATGCCCCTTCTCCCAGTGACAGCTCTATGTGAAGGATCTGGGCAATTACTGAGTCTCTAGCTGCTAGATTCATCCCCCCCTCCCCCCATATAACACAGCCTTATACACAGAGAGGATGTCAAAGCTCTGCAGACCTCTGCAGTGATCAGTTTTCATGCCTGCAGAGCTGTCACCTCCCTCCACTAGCTCCTTGTAATTAGAACACCTGTATTGGTGTAAACAGTTATACATACGACCTGAACTGTTGAAACAAATGTGAGAAATGAAAACTGCTCCCCCTCTACCTCCTGCCTGATAACAGAGGGGGATCAGAGTGCATTCCTCACATTTGGCTCATCAGTTCAAGCTGTAAGTATAACTGTTTAGAGCAATTCAGGTATTCTGGTTACAATGAGCTAGTGGAGGGAGGTGACAGCTCTCCAGGCATGAGAACTGACCGTAGCAGGAGCTTCATGCCCATAGGCGCCTGTGAAATGGATCAGTCCCATTGACTTCTCTAGGAGAGTTTTCTAGGCATGATCTGTGACCTGTGAAGAAGTCAGTGTACAGGAGGGGGAGACTATCTCCTATTGTGACTGGTGGATTCTGTGTTATCTATACACATTGGTCTCACCTTTCAGTTTAACCCCTTAAGGACCAGGCGTTTTTTTTTTTTGGTGACACGTTCGTTTTTCCCTCCTCGCCTTCTGAAAGCCATAACTTCTTTATTTTTCCACCTACATAGACACATGAGGGCTTTTATTTTGCGGGACAATATGTACTTTCTAATGGTGTTATTCACTATACTATAGAATATACTGGGAAACTGCAAAAAAATTCCAAGTGGGACAAATTGTGAAAACTTTTTTATTTTCGCCATGTTTGCGGGGGTTTTGCTTTTATGGCGTTCAATCTTCGGTAAATATCATGTGTTATCTGTATTCTACAGGTTGTTACGCATCCGGCAATATCAAACATGTAGGGTTTCCGTTATGCTTTGGTACCGTAAAAAAATTCCAAACATTTTCTATTTTTGAAATTTGCGCCACGGCGCCATTTTGTGCGACCAATAACTTTTTGTACTAATACCAACGGACGTCAGTGAGGGAGCATTTTTTGCGGGCTGAAGTGTACTTTTTATCGCTAGCAGTTTGGAATGCATGTGACTTTTTTGATCATTTTTATTCCATTTTTTGAGTGACGTAAAATGACCAAAAAACGCAATTTTGGCGTTTGGAATTTTTTTTATTCTACGGTGTTCAGTGTACTGGATAAATGATGTTATATTTTTATAGATCTGACTTTTTCGGACGCGGTGATACCAAATATGTGTAACTTTTTTATTATTTTAATGATTGTATTTGTAAAATGGGGAAAGGGGGGTGATTTGAACTTTTAATCCTTTTTTTTTGTACTTTAAAACTTTATTTATTTATTTTTTTTACTGTAACATTGAGGCCACCTGTGGTACTTGACCACTAGGTGGCGCGATTGTTAATACAACCTAATGCATTGCATAGGCAATGCATTAGGTTGTACAAAGATGGCGGTTTCCCCACTATCTGTCTGTGGACGGAAGTGGGGCAAACTGGCCAGGGTAAGTGACGGGAGCCTTCACATGGCTCTCCACCACAATGCCCGGTGATCGGATCGGCGCAGCATAGCTGCGCTTATGCCGATCACCGCACCGATCGGTGCGCTGCACCGATCGGCGTTAATTCAGACGCCGCGGCCATCTTAGCCGCGGTGCCTGATGGGTAAAACAGCGCCAGTGGGCGGAGCCACCCGCCGGTGCTGTTACTGCCGGGTGTTAGCGGCGATTTGCCGCTAACACCCGGCGGCTGTGCGGGGGGGTCGCGGAGCGATCCCCCTGCAAAGCCCCTTAGCGGCCCTGGGACGTACTGATACGCCCAAGGTCGTTAAGGGGTTAATCCTGTTTCTACTGATAGTGAGAAGACTACTGAAAATCTCTCTCTACAGAACAGGAAGTGTCAGTCTTAAGAATTATTAAGAAATATTGAAAGTGATATGGAAAATTTAAAAAAAAAAACATAACCAAAAATTCTTGAAAATGTGTTTAACATAAAAATGAGAGTTAAACAATATGTGATTTTTCAATGGCACATTTAAATGATTGGCAGCCTTCCTTGTCTGCACATACAGAGACTGCCCACTGGACTATTCAGCATGGCATGAGCACGGTTTGAGAAGAGCTGTTTGTACCCAAAACGTTGCACTTGTGTTACTTGGAAAAATACATTTTGGAGGTTTTAGACATGCTGATGCTGCTATTTATTCTTGCTGTGGATTGATTGCACTGGACTTGGACAGTTCAGTTGAGGTAGTTCTTTTGCATTCCTGCTTCTTTGTTTTCTGACGTATCATGCTTTTTTATGCTGCTCTATTTTTTGAATTGATTACTTGGAAACAACTCAGTACAGAATTCTGAACCCATTTAATGATGCGTCAAAATTTTATATATTTGTCACCTTTTAAAATAAACATGTCCATGAATAAAACCCTGCTCTGTCTATGCTTAGGAGTCTAGTGTACAGTCCCATTAAAGGGGTTTTTGGGGAAATGAAGAAAAATAAATACATAAACTATATGTCATAATGAAAAATGCCTGAATACCTTAATTAGAAAAGTCTGCTCGTTTTGTCTAGAGGATAATCATTATAGCAGAAGAAAATGGCCGCTGGGCTTCTTCCTGTGCAGAAACCTGTCCTGGAATGCACATTACAGCAGCAGGACAGACTCTGAGTTACTTCCTGGTTAGGCTGGCTGGCATCACGGAGCATGTGTGCTATAGTCAGCCTGACAGACTTGTACTGTGAGGGACGACTCTGCAGTCAAGAAAGGAGACTGTTTCAAATAAATGTGTACATATCTCGTTGTATACATTGCTATACATATTAATTTGTTGTGGATATAGTATATACAGGGCCGTTCCTAGGCTAAATTGCACTCAGGGCGAGGTGAAGAAATTTCGCCCCCCACGTAACATAATGCATCACAATGAAACACAGTGCATCACCATCAACCAAATCTAAAATATACAATAAGCTTTACCACAATGTGCTATGTATAAAACTACTAAATAATAGTCCTACAGTTACCAAATAACACCGCCACACCAACCAGAATCCCAGGCTAATAGTACCAATATCCTACTAAGACTACATATCATCAGCACATAGTGACCGAATACTGTCACACCATGACTACATATCCATGTCCATTACAGAAAGCAAACCATTATACTACAACTAATATTACCGGCATACAGTGACCATACAGTGTTGGATACCAGCTGTACACAGGCTCTGCAGACATATAAATGATTACAGTAAAGTTATATCTAGTGACTTACAGGAGACGTCTCTGAAGAGCTGTTCTCTTTCTCTTCTTCTTCTCCATCTGTCCCAGACGCCATGACATCTTTTCCCAGCCTCGACTCTTCACTGTAGAATATACAAAATAAACATCTTAGACTCCTCACTTTATCAGCACTAGATGCCCCTGTAGCCAGCAGATGCCCCTGTAGCCAGTCGATGCCCCCCTCTAGCCAGGACATGCTCCTGTAGCCAGTAGATGCCCCCTGTAGCCAGTAGATGCCCCCCTGTAGCCAGTTAATGCCCCCTGTAGCCAGTAGATGCCCCCTGTAGCCAGTAGATGCCCCCCCTGTAGCCAGTAGATGCCCCCTTGTAGCCAGTAGATGCCCCTGTAGCCAGTAGACTACAAAAGTTAATTAGGCTCTGCACATCTAAAATATATTTTGAAAAACGTAAGCATAGGTGCACACTGAAAAGGCAATAGCATACATCTAATACAAATATCAGTGGCACACTAAAAACTAAGTGAAACATCAAGGTATATAGGGAAATTGGAAATGCATTACTGCTAAGGAAAATATGAAAAACCTGGGACTCTTCGTTTACAGTTTTTGATCAAAGAGTGTATTAAGCTCACCTCCCAATAGCGTCAAGGGGATCCCAGAACAGGTGAGTCCCTAACCACTAACATGTTACCTCACTAGGAGTCCGTTCAGACTACAACTTCTCAGGGAGTGGCAGGAACTTGCAATTGAACTAACCTGCACTGGTTTAAAAGAGGCGCCCACTGGACTCTAAAGCATTAAAAGAGCAGTGTTTTAAATGAATAAATTATTATACAGTATCTCACAAAAGTGAGTACACCCCTCACATCTTTTTACATATTGTATTATATATTTTCATGGGACGACACTGAAGATGTGACTCTTTCATACCATGTAAAGAAGTCAGTGTACAGCTTACATAACAGACTAAATTTCATGTGTTTTCAAAATAACTCAACACACAGTCATCATTGTCTAAACCGCTGGCAACAAAAGTGAGCACACCCTTAAGTGAAAATTGACAATTTTGCCCAATTAGCCAATTTTCCTCTATAGTGTCATGTCACTTGTTAGTGTTACAAGGTCTCAAGTGTGAATCGGGTGTATAATTTGGTGTTATCTCTCTCATACTGGTCACTGGAAGTTCAACATGGCCCCTCATGGCAAAGAACTCTGAAAAAAAGAAATGTTGCTCTATAAAGAGATGGCCTAGGCTATAAGAAGATTGCCAACACCCTGAAACCCTCAAGACCATACAGTGATTTAACAAGACAGGTTCCCTTCAGAACAGGCCTCGCCATGCTCAACCAAAGAATTTGAGTGCATGTGCTAAGTTTAATCTTCAGAGATTGTCTTTTCAAAATAGACTAGTGCTGCCAGAATTGCTGAAAGGGTGGGGGGAGTTATTCCGGTCAGTGCTCAGACCATACACTGCATCAAATTGGTCTGCATGGCTGTTGTCCCAGAAGGAAGTCTCTTCAAAAGATGATGCACAAGAAAGCCTGCAAAAAGATTGATGAAGACAAGCAGACAGGATCACTGGAGCCATCTCCTGTGTTCTCATAAAACCAAGATAAACTTATTTGGTTCATATTGTGTCAAGTGTCTGTGGTGGCAACCAGTTGAAGAGTACAAAGACATGTGTCTTGCCTACAGTCAAGCATGGTGGTGGGAGTGTCATGGTTTGAAGCTGCATGAGTGCTTCCAGCTGTGGCGAGCTACAGTTCATTGAGGGAACCATGAATGACAACATGTACTATGAAATACTGAAGCAGAGCATGATCCCCTCCTTTCCGAAACTGCGCCACAGGACAGGATTCCAACATGATAACAACCTCAAACACACCTTCAAAGTGACCAGTGTCTTGCTAAAGAGAATGAGGGTAAAGGTGCTGGACTGGCCAAGCATGTCTCCAGACCTAAACCCAATTGAGCATCTGTGAGGCATCTCTAAACGGAAGGTGGAGGAGCGCACGGTCTCTAACATCCACCAGTCCATGATGTTGTCATGGAGGAGTGGAAGAGTTCCATTGGCTGCAACCAGTGAAGCTCTAGTGACCTCCATGCCCAAGGGAGGAAAAAATGGTGGCCACACAAAATATTGACACATTGGGCACAATTTATCCATTTTCACTAAGGGGTGTACTCACTTTTGTTGTCAGCGGTTAAGACATTGACTGCTGTGTGTTGAGTTATTTTGAGGACACAACAAATATACACTGTAATGCAAGCTGTACACTGACTTCTTTACATTGTATCAAAGTGTCATATCTTCAGTGTTGTGCCATGGAAAGATAATAAAATATTTACAAAAATGTGAGCGGTGCCTTCATTTTTGTGAGATACTGTACATCAAACACTTCAGCTCTATAACATACTGACCACAGATAATATTGCATGTACAATATATTGCAATCTAAATCTATCCAATAGATTTGGAATGCTGTATGAAAAAACAAAAATGAGCTCCAATTGCCATAAAGACATATTTGGAAATAATGCAGTACAGAATTCTGAACCCATGTACATTTTAAAAAAGCAGTGTATTTCAGGGTGACATATACTTTATGCAGCTGAAATTTAATTACAAAACCAGCAATGTAGTCTGAGCTTTACAATTATATGGTAAACTGGTGCGTTAAACTGGTGTCACTCCAAAGACTCTCAAACTACTTATAACACGCAGACTTTTGATCAAACTCAGCAAAGCATAGCTTCCACTAAGCATTGTGGACAGTAATGATGCGTCAAAATGTTATATATTTGTCATATCCTAAAATAAACATGTCCCTGAATATATTAGGTTATTGATAAACCTTGTTTTTACAGGGTATCTTAAAATTCCAAATACGTCAAAACAGCTGTCTGAAGATATGTGCCTACATTTCCCTGGGTACATATTTCTGCTTAAGAAACACTAATAGCTAAGTCAAATTTAGGTAGGATGTGCCGGCAGAAGACTTGGTATGTAGATATAATGTAAATATAATGCTAATTAACCTAAAATAATTCAGATTATTATTCAGGTTGGAGAATGTGATAAATAAACATTTATCATTTGCATTTCTAGATGCCAAGACTCTAAATATCTGTTTTTTTTTCTCCCTCGTTCTGTCAGCTCACAGCACAAATAAAAGAAAAATTACATCCATAGCTAAGTAATAAAATGTAGAACGAACTCCCTTTCTCCTTAAGGTGTAAATATCTTTACCGGTTTGAATTTAAAGTCCAACTAATGATATTTATCTTTTATGTGTTATCTTTCCAAGTTTACTAGACCTCATAAACTTCCTTGGAACCATCCATAACCTGGCTGCTAATATAATGGAAAATTCATTTTTTTTTTTTTTTTTTTATTTATTTTATTTCGCCTTACTTTTTTCTCAGTGTCGGAATAAAAAAGAAGAACGAAAATAAACTACAAGAAAAGTCAGCATCATTTTTACTACCCTGTTAAAGCCACGGTAAATCATTTTGGAATAATTATGCACAGTGATTTGCAGCTTTCGGAGTGGTTTTATAGTAAATTTTGTAATGCCGGTGGTTTGGCACATGACATGTTAAAGTCAGACTCACTCACATAAAACAAACTGGAAATGTGATACAATTATTGTGTTGACATGAAAATTGGCCACAGGTGTTGTCATTGAGAGTCTCGTCTAATGAATCTTGAATAGACATGCAAACATTTGTAGCAGAGAGATCTTAAGGTAAGGGAAAATAAAAAGCTTCGAGGCAAAGGTGATATGCTCGGGACGAGTTGGTGATGATCACTCATGTGAAGTGAAAAAGTCTATTGTGTGAAAATTACTGAAGTTTTGAAATTTCATGTCATCTTCTCAATTGTACAGAAATGGATGTCAAAGTAGCTTTAGGAATGAGTGACGTCTGTTTATCTTCAAAATGCTCTAATTCTACTCAAGAAGTTGATGCTGGTTATAGAGAAAGAGATGCTTTCTTTTATAATACACCTGATACGCATGAAAGATAAGCACAATGTGACATGTGTATGTGAAGAACTAAAGTACTAACAAATAACCTGTCCCTGATACAGCAATTTTGGAGACATCATTTACGTTATTTTCATCCCTGACTTCCAAGACCCATAACTTCTATTTTCCATTACTTTATATGCAGAACAAATTGTATTTTTTAATGTTACCATTTATTGTTCAATATAATGTATTGGGAAACCCCCCCGAAAATCTTTGCAGGATGAAATGGGAAGAGAATGTAGTTTAAGTATTTTTTTTTTACACAAATGAAAAATGGGTTACTATACAAAAAATAAAAAAACAAAGGGTAAATTACTCAAACTGCCGCCTACAAAAACGCAAACATCCCAATGGTAAAAAAAAAATGTGATTTTATTGATCACTAAGACATAAACTACATAGAAACACAATACAAAACCAATATTCAATACCAGGACACAGTAGTAAGCATGTCTGCCAACAGGTATATAAATCCTATTTGTGATCTGAGGGGTTAAGCATAATAACTATGCATATAAACTGTATAAAGGAAGGAAACATCCAATAAATATAAGACTAAAATCTAATAGTGACAACACACTCAGCACAGATATAACTGTAGCTATACAAAGTAATATAACAGACAATACAGACCAGACAAAGCGCCTCTGTATTTTTTAATGTTATCATTTATTGTTCAATGTAATTATTGATACTATTTTTGCCATTTTGGTGTACATACAACTTTTTGATAACTTTTATATTCCATTAGGTTATATTTTAATTATTTTAATAGGGTATACTTTTATGGATCTTGCTATAGCAAGCACATTTTAATTTTTTTAATTTTTAGTACATGATAAATGGAAACATGGGGATGTTTGGAATTTTTACTGCTTGCTATTTTTTAAACTTTTATTCATTTTTTTTTTTTTTAAGGTCCCTTAGGGTACTGGCAGCAGGTGTCCACCTGCTCCATGCACACAGCTCAACATAATGACTTACTTGCTCATTACATGTTGAATTGGTAAATATTTAATAGTTATATTTTGTATTCTAAATTTATTTAATCCCTTTACTTAAGAACTACAGAAAAGCCAATGTAAAAAAATGGCAGGAAATATTTCTAGAGCAGCGTTTTTAAACAACACAAATGCCCAAAACACCATAAAGTACCATAAAAATGCCTTGTATATGGTTAATTTTGTTTTTCACTATAGAATTTAACTAGGCTACAGTGAACTATATGTGACATGGGGGCTACAGCAGTGTTCTATATCTAAGGAGAGGGCTACAGTAATCTATATGTGAGGAGGGGTCTATAGCAGTGTTCTATATGTGAGGAGGGGGATGCACAGGTCTATATGTGAGTAAGGATTTGTGAGGATAGAGGCTACAGTATTGTTCTATATATCTGTGGAGGGGCAATAGTGATCTGTATTTGAGAACAGGGCTACAGTGATCTATATGTGAGGAGCTACAGTAGTATTCTGTTTGTAAGGAGGGGGTAACATCATTGTTCTATATGTAAGGGAGGGCTAAGGTAATCCATATTTAAGGAGCCGGCTACAGTGATTTATATGTGAGGAGGGGGCCACAGCAGTGTTTTATACCTAAGGCGAGGGCTACAGCAGTGTTCTGTATATAAGGAGGGGGCTAGAGTGGTCTATATATGAGGAGGGGCTACAGTGGTCTATATGGGAGGAGGGGGCTCCAGTATCAGTCTACATGTGAGGAGAGACCTACAGCACCAGTCTATGTGTAAGGAGAGGGCTACAGGACCAGTCTATATATAAGGTGAGGGCTACAGGATTGGTCTATATATGAAAGAAGAGAAGACTATAAAAAGCAATCTATATGTAAGGTGGGGATCAGAGCAGAAGTTTTTAACATAAGAGGGTGCCAAAGCAGTAGTCTATATGTGAAGAGGGGACCAGAGCAGTGGTCTATTTGGGAGAGAGGAGAGTTCCAGAGCAGCATTCTGCCTGTGATGAGAGGACATGAGCAGCCGTCTATATGTAACATGTGCATTGGGCACTGTCTAGGCACTATTATCCTCTGGGGCACAATTTAAGTCATTATCTGTTTGGCCTTATTTTTGAAGGACACTATTATTTTTATCCAAAGTATAGTGGGTACAATTATGGGGCAGCAACAGCACTGAACATAGCAGTAGAGTAGGAAGGTTTTATGAAGCTGAGGAACAGGTGGAGAGGACACTGGAAAATAAGCCGTCATGGTGGTCTGGATCTGAAGGAAAAGAAAAGAGAGGGGTAAGGCTAAGTCTACACGACAGTGGACAAAAAACATATCCTAAAAACCAAACCTGAAAACCAAATCCTAAAAATATTCATAAAACAGAGGTTTTTTTTGTCCACTGCCTGTCAAAACTTGCTGAAAAAACATGTTTTTTGGTGCTTTTTTGCCGCATGTTTTGCTGCATTTCTGGCGTGTTTTTGGGCCGCTTTTTTGCAGAAATGCACAGCATTAGATTTGCTATGTGTTTCTGCAAAAAATGCACCAAAAAAGGGTCCGTTGCTTTACATAGACTCCAATAGTAAATTTTCTGTCCTGCTCAGTCGTTTTTTGCAAAGTGTTTCAAAAAATGACCAGCAAATAAAACGAGCAGAAAAAAGACGTTCTGTGGAGACAACAGAACGTTTTTACTATACAAGTCTATGGGACCTCTTTTCATTCCTTATTTTCAGCGCTTTTAGAAAACGAAAAACGCTGAAAAAACTGACATTTTTGTGTGCAGTGGAGACAGAGCCTAACACATCAAGTCAGAGAGGACATCACCTATGAGTCAACTTTTTTCCATTAATATTTTTCAAAAAATTTGTCCCTCAGTTTAAAATAACTGCTTTATTAACATTTAGTTCATTTGTGTTGTTGTAATAGACAATGTTCGGGGGAGAGGGATCATGAAGTCTTTGCCCACTAAAGTGTTAAATAGCCCTGATCATGGATGGGGCATGTCATAGGACCTTCCTAAGGATAAGTTTTTTTAAGTCTACATGCCCAGAGTCTGTGAGAATAGTGATTGTACTTCCCTGTTGTCTAATAAACATAGAAGAAATTACTATGAGTACATACATATGTATATACAGATACTGAGCTCTTGCAAGCTTGGAGCCTGCACTCGCCCTCCCCGCCTAGCAGAGACTAGTGATCACACCTCTGATTTAGATATGTAATCCAACGCAGAATCTATGTCAGATTCTATGTCAAAATCCAATTGCAGTTCACATCCTACTGATTTAAGTAGGAAATCCACGTCAATGCAGAAGATGCAGAATATCCTGACGCAGATTAGTCCAGTTGAAATGGAGGTGATCCACATAAAGAAATTCAGCGAAATTCACCACTACATTTATACACCTTTCTGCGCAGATTTTAGATGCTGATTCTGTATCAGATTTTCTATGTCAAAAAAATCTGACCTGTGAACATACCCTTAAGCGGCCATGAAGGGGTGGGATTTTTTTTATCAATTTAGTCTAAGAACGCACGGTGCACAGATATTGATACTTCTCTGCCTGTAAATAATGTAGGCACAGTTAATACTGCCTCCCCGTCTTTGCTTGCAAATGATGTAGGCAGTGACACACTACCGCCCTGTCTCGGCCTGAAATGATGTAAGCACAGATAGAACTGTCTCCCTGTCTCTACCCATAAATGATTTATGCAGCAATAGAGCTTTCTGCCTCTTTTTCTCTCATGGTACATGATGTAGCCCCAGATGTTACTCCTTTCCTGTCTCTGCCGGGAAATAATGCATGAAGCGATAGTGCTGCCTCCTTTTCTCTGCTCGCGAATGATGTAGCCACAGATAGTACTCCCTCCCTGTCTCTGTCAGTAAATGATGTATGTAACTAGAGTACAGCCTTCTGTCTCTACCTGTAATTGATGTAAGTGCAGCTAGAACTGGCTTCCTATGTCTCCCTCTCCATGCACAATGCTGCACTTTATTAAACATAAGAGAGTTAGCTCACAAAGAGCATTCCAGAGATCACCAGAACGACAATGCACGGTCACCATCCAGAGTATGGCAAATTTATTTTCAATCTTTAAGGTGCACACATCCAGCAGCAGGGGTCCGGGTATAAAAATATAATGCTGTAGCATAGTCTATTTAAATTGGACAATTCCCAAAACATATGGATCATGACATCCTTATGACTCGTCTCACTTATTTTCTGATTCATATGTTATGAATAAAAGTCTAAGGGTATGTTCACACAGCATATTGCAGGTGTATGGCGTGTACTGTGTGCGCTGCTATACGCCTGCAATATGCCGATTGCTTGAGAAGTATACACTGGCCAACATGTACTTCTGAAGCGCTCCATCTGACATTCACTTTCCCCGGCGCATAAGCTCCAGGAAGAAGTGATGTCACTTCTTTCTCCCGGCGCATTGTAAACGGCAGGTATTCATAGCTCTCAATGAGAGCTATGAATTACCGTATTTGCGGGGCATAAATCGGATATATTAAAATGCAATTATGCTCCGAAATACAGACCACAAGTACGCCGTGTGAACATACCCTAAATTTGAAACATGTTGGATGGATGACATTATGATCCATGTGTTATAGAAGGTGTTTTAAATGGATTCTATTAAAGTTGCTGCTGTGCTTTGCTGCACTTGTTTGTGCTGCATCTTCATTCACACATCACCTAGCAATGGAACATTTCTTAGGGTTAGTTCACACAAAGTGGAATTCGCATAGATTCTGTGTTAGATTCCAAATTAAATTCCTTGTTCAAACCAACTCCCATCCCTTTGATTGGGCAGTCCACGCTATAGTTTACAATGTAAACTACATTGCCAATTTTTCACAGCAAAAATTTCAAATCAGTGGTGCAGAAAATAAATGGTCATCTCCTTTCTTTGAATTGGCTCCTCCTCAGGTTTGCCTTAGGGGCAAGTTCTGTCCAAATCAGAGGCAAAAAGCACCTTTGTAAAGATAAGGGCCTTATGTATGAAAACTGTATAGCAGTAAGACTGTCTTTATTGCCCATTAGTGTTGAGCCGACCGTTTGGAAAATGGTTAGTTTGGCACAAACTTTACGGGTTTTCTGAACCCGAGACAAACAGAATTTTTTGCTGCAAGTTTGGTAAAAAGTTCAGGTCCGGCACAGGCATTCGGTGCCTTTTTCAGCTGCTTCTTTCAGTTTTGGCGGCCAGCCAATCAGTGCAGCGCACAGAGGGTGGGTCAAAAACGTTACCAGTGAGGGTGTAGGGATCTCATTGGCTGCTAAAATCACATGATCGTCTTATATGTATGTCACTGTATTTCCTGTTGAATGCCATTTCCACTCACTGCTGCTGGTTTGCCAGCAGGCAGAAATACCATTTAATAGCGATTTAACACAGGAAAAGCTGCTAGTTAGATTACTCAGAGGGGGGACAGCTATTTTAGGGAATTATACACATCAATAGTTAGGGAGTTTTGTATAGATATTGCATAGAAAAAATTCTGTTTATAATCTATTTGCTCGTTGCAAAGTATAGGCATTTAAGACTACTTGATTTGCTGTCTTTGGAGTACAGTTCTTCAATAAGAGACTGTGAACAAATCTTGACCTTTTTAATATTTATCCTATTTTCAAAAAAATCTTGTTTTAAATAGTCATTTCTTCTTGCTAATTTTATTGAGTGTCTGAAAGGTCATTTTTGATGCTTTTGGGGTCATGCTGCTGTAAAAGACAGTGATAGTCAATGTCCTATTCCCAAAAAATCTTGTTTCAAATAATTATTTCTTCTTGCTAATTTTATTCTGGGTGTCCATATGGTCATTTTTGCTGTTTTTGGGGTCAGGCTACTGTAAAAGGGGTTTCAGGGGTGCTAATAGGCAGTACTCCTGTCAGTGGCCCTAATCAAAAAGAGACCCAGTGGTATGTTAGAAATAGGAACTAGTAATGGGTGGGGCTCCATTTGATTTAGCTGCATGGGGCCCTGAAACAGTTAATAGATGACTGATGGCAGAACTGGCTACCGCTGCACCCCCTATAACTACGGCCCTGCCAGCTGAACCTCCATGTTCCCTATTGAGATGTTCTTGCTGCCACCACATACACTCACCGGCCACTTTATTAGGTACACCATGCTAGTAACGGGTTGGACCCCCTTTTGCCTTCAGAACTGCCTCAATTCTTCGTGGCATAGATTCCACAAGGTGTTGCAACGATGCTCAATTGGTACCAAGGGGCCCAAAGAGTGCCAAGAAAATATTCCCCACACTATGACACCACCACCACCAGCCTGAACCGTTGATACAAGGCAGGATGGATCCATGCTTTCATGTTGTTGACGCCAAATTCTGACCCTCCCCTCCGAATGTCGCAGCAGAAATCGAGACTCATCAGACCAGGCAACGTTTTTTCCAATCTTCTACTGTCCAATTTCGATGAGCTTGGGCAAATTGGAGCCTCAGTTTCCTGTTCTTAGCTGAAAGGAGTGGCACCGGTGTGGTCTTCTGCTGCTGTTGCCCATCTGCCTCAAAGTTCGCCGTACTGTGAGTTCAGAGATGCTCTTCTGCCTACCTTGGTTGTAACGGGTGGCTATTTGAGTCACTGTTGCCTTTCTATCAGCTCGAACCAGTCTGTCCATTCTCCTTTGACCTCTGGCATCAACAAGGCATTTCCGCCCACAGGACTGCCGCTCACTGGATGTTTTTTCTTTTTCGGACCATTCTCTGTAAACCCTAGAGATGGTTGTGCGTGAAAATCCCAGGAGATCAGCAGTTTCTGAAATACTCAGACCAGCCCTTCTGGCACCAACAACCATGCCACGTTCAAAGGCACTCAAATCACCTTTCTTCCCCATACTGATGCTCGGTTTGAACTGCAGGAGATTGTCTTAACCATGTCTACATGCCTAAATGCACTGAGTTGCCGCCATGTGATTGGCTGATTAGAAATTAAGTGTTAACGAGCAGTTGGACAGGTGTACCTAATAAAGTGGCCGGTGAGTGTATATGACATTTTCTTGGGCTCTGGTGCAAAAAGTGATAGGAGGCTCCTGCCAGTTACCATGTGCTATTTCCAATACCGGTGTCTTCTTATGTGTCAAAGGGGCCTCGTGGCAGCTGCTAGCGCTGCCCTCCTGTAGCTACACTGTCCTCATCTTTTCAGTTAGCCATTAAAAGGAATGAATTATTTTAGCCTCTCAATTTTTTTCTGTGACTCTTAGAGCCAAATATTCTTCACTAAGTTGTTCCATGTATCCATTTTACTGTTATGGATGCTAATTGCAGCTTCTCCTCACCTGTATAGGTATAAAAATTAACTAGTACATCTTCTCCCATTGACTTTAATGGGGTTCAAAGTTCGGTTCGAACTTTTTAGGGTTCTCTCATCTCTATTGCCCATACCAACCAATCAGAGCTCAGCTTTCATTTCATGTAGTGCTCTGAAAAAATGAAAGGGTTGCTCTGATTGGTTGCTATGGGCAGCAAAGAAAGTCTTAGAGCTAGGCAGTTTACATAGCGTATTGAGCTGCGTACAGTATACGCCGCAATACGCCGGTTGTTTTAGAAGTACACGCTGGCCAGCGCATCCTCCTAAAGTGCAGACAGCCGGCTCCCATTGATTCTCACTTTCCCCAGCACGTAAAAGCCGGGAAGAAGTAACATGCTAATTCTTTTCCTTGGCGCGCATTGTACGCCAGGGAAAACATTGAGTAATCATAGCTCTCAATGCAAGCTATGAATTACTGTATTTGCTGGGCGTAATTCGGGCATATTGCAGCACAATTACATTCTGAAATACAGAACGCAAATACGCCGTGTGAACGTACCTTTACAGAGATCCCAATGACAAGAAACAATGGACCTTAGCTCAGAAGATTACAAATTCATATGAGACAGATATCTGACAGCATTTTAGGAGAGAAGTTTTTTTACTTCTATTTTGATAAGATCTATTTTGATAAGATTTTATAAAATTTCTATTGTGATAAGAAAAATCTGACTAAATTTGGAGAATTCGGCCATGTATATTTGTGTTGCTGGGCATGGGATATGTTTAGTTACACTTGCCCTGTAATTCTGTCCTTGCAAAATGTTTCTAATTACCGGCAGCTCTGCAACGGTGATTTGGCCTCTCAATGCAAATAAACCCCCGTCATCTCCATTAGAGTAAATAGAGAGGCTTAAACCAATAATGTGCTCATACCATCACCTGGCACAACACTCTCTACCAATGTAAATAATAATTAGACAAGTAGCCATTTCATTGAAACATTCTTATATATCTGTGATTATCTTCTGATAACGACTCGGGTCTGAGTAGAAATATTCTAGATAAGTGTTCCTGGTATGAAAGCCAAAGGCATTACACACATTTCCTCAGAGGCACATAACTTTAATAGGGTACTCATAGTGGCATTTAAGATTCTCTGGACCCCTGCCAGTTCAACTGCGTATTGGAAAGTTTCACCAGAAAAAAATACAATAGAAGAGGGAGAGGGGTAGAGAAGCAGCGACAAAGGTAGAGCAAGCAAGGGCGAGAAGAAGCCGCTTGCTTTATATCCCCTAAACACTCAGCAAAGCTTATAAACCAGATACGGAGCACTAAAAGATCCAACTTTCAGATACTTGTTTGTTCTACCTGCTTTATTGCAGTTGGGAGACAAAAAAGAAAAACTTGTTTTTTTTATGTAATCACTAAATCTCATATTATTCTTTTTCATTACGAGAGATAAATTTCTGACTTAGATAAAAGTGCTTGCATGTAAAATGCAGTTCAAACAAGCGCAGTTTACAAGGCACATTACACTACAATAACCAAAGCCTTGTAAAGATGTTATAAGCAACTCGCGTATCTATGGCTACATAAGATAGCGCAGTTTATATGCCACAGGAACACTCCCTCTGTTGTGTTTATTTTATCCTACTGTTCTGGCAGGTTTTATAGGAGATGTATTTCTTATGGGACTTTGCTGCCACCGTGTGCTGAGTACAAGTAACTGTTCCTCGGTCAAGGATGAAATGAGGAAAGTTGGTCCGGAATTTGAAGTATAATAATGTACCTAAATTTTAAGTGCAAGAAAATAAGAAAAACAAACATTTAAATCAAAAGTTAGATGAAAACGTTTAAAATAAAAAGTAAATTCTACTTTGAAAAAAATAAAAACACTTTAAAAAAACAAAATCTATTTTTTTTCTCACAACATACTAAATTCAATGACTTTCTTGTTTTTCTATCAGGCATTCTTTTTTGCAAGACTTTTTTTATTAGTACCAGTTTGATGTAAATCAGACTTTTTGATCACTCTTTATTCTGGCCTGACGAACAAACAAAAAAGCACAGTTTTTTAATTACACTGCTAGTTTTCCTCTTAAATAACTTGATTTTATAGATTACACCAAAATAAAAGTGTTTATTGGGCAAATATGGTTTTTTTTATTTATTTATTTTTTTACTTTTATTTTGTATGTTTTTAACTTTTTTGTTGTTTTACTTTTTTGTTAGTCCCACTATTGGACTAGACTATGTGATCATTTGATACATTTTATAATACATTGCAATACATTACTGTAATTCTATGTATTATGACTGACTGGGCCTTTGACAGGCTTTTGTACATGACAGACCAATAAGCTATTATTTAACTTTCTACTGCCATTGTAACCATTGGCACCCACCAGTTACATCCCTAACTTTACCATCTAGATGACGCAGTCCCTAGTGACTATAGCATTTAGGGGGTTAAATGGCTGTGATACACGCAACGTTTTGATAACGTTTTAATCCAATTTTCTGGGGACAGAAAATGACCAGAAAAACACAATGACGGTGTTCATTATAAATTATGTTATATTTTAATAGATTGAACTTTTTATTTTATTCATTTGTAAAATGGCAAAAGGGGGATCTTTTGAATTTTTTATTTTTTTTATACTTTGAATTTTTTTTAATTGGTACATGTAGTCTCCCTAGGGTACTTAACCACTAAGAGGTTAGATTGCTTATACACCCTTCTGCATTATATAATTAATCAGACGCAGCCCCGTTCGGATTAGTGCAAATCCTCCCAAACGCCATTATCGGTTCATTACAGAGCTTTATAATGCGCCTGATTTAGGAGGGCGTGCGGGAGGCGGAGCACACTAGAATCGTACGAAGCTATAGATTTATAGCCTCACTACGGCAATTCTATGCACATTACTGCTGGAACAGGTAAACCACTTTCAAAGTGGTTTACCTGAGCCATAAGTGTCGTACAAGTGCTAGAATGCATCTGATTTATGACCTGCTGTAGAAGGAGTTCATAAATCAGGCATATTCTATGCCATTATAATGCGCATGAAATTTGGAATTTAAACGGCAAATTTTATACATGTGGCCCTTAATATCTACACTGTGGGTCAGTTTGCCCATAGATTCTGTTAGGATTCCTTAAAATCTTATCCACTTTGATTTTATTGTAATATGCCGCAGATTTACCTAATGCAAATTACAGCCAGAAATGTGCAGCATATAGCTAGATTTTCAAATAGTATGCTGAAAAAATGTCAGTCAATACTGTACAACCACCCACAGCTTGTGCAGGAAGTGGGTGCCTGAAAGCAGCTGAGAAGAGTGGGTTCTATGAAACAGCCTTTTAAGGGGTGTTCACTTCTCACATATTGATGGCATATCGATAGAATGTGCTATGAATGTGTGCTGGGTGTGTATCCCACCTTTGGGACCTGCACCCATCTTAAAAACCAGGCCCCCGAAAGTCTCTTCAAAAAAGAGAGTAAGCTGTGCCCGCTCACTACTCTCCATTCTTTTCTATGGGAGTTCTGAGTACAAGGGTGCAGTGTGTTTGGCTTTATTCAGAACTCCCATAGAACAGAACAGAAAGTAATCCACAATCTCAACCTACTCTCCATTCTAAATAGACACTTTCAGGGCTCATTCCCAAAATAAGTGAGGGTCCCATCTCTGGGAGCCTCATCTATCACACATTCATAGTATAGCCTACCAATATGCCATCAATGTGTGAGATGAGAATAAGTCTAGCAGAACAGGAGCCAATCCAATAGTGCAGCTGTTTATTCTGGCTCACAAAGGGTTCCATACATAATGTCAATATAATAGGGCAAATGTCCTCAAGAGATAGCGTTAACTAATGCTTTCAAAAACAGAAGTGTTATTTTATCAATTAACACAATGCAAAGTGAATGAACTAAAGAAACATAAAAATCCAATCAATATTTGTTGTGACCTCCCTTTTGCATTAAGCAGCATCAGTTCTTCTAGGCATACTTACACACAGTTTTTAAAGGAATTCAGGCGGGAGTGTGTTCCAAACATCTTGGAGAAGTAACCACCGATTTTTCATGCATGTAGCTTGTTCAAATCCTTCTGACTCTTAGGGCGACATGTATGAAAGGGGTTTTTCACCCTTTTTCTGGTGTAAAATGCACCTAAGTGAGCCAGCTACAATGTCTAATGCACCTAATGAATGTGTTAGGTGCATTGTTCGTAAGACTCAACATTTTCTAATGTGCCTAACATGAGGGGGTGTTATGGAGGCGTGTCGCACCACACTCGTAATATTAGACACATCTATAAATGTGGTTCGGCAAAACTAGGCGCATTACTGCTATGACAGGAAGATCTATCTCAATGTGGTCTGCTTGAGCCTGAGGAGACGAAGTGATGCTAGATTTGCTGTAAATGTCCCTTATTTCTCAACTTACACCAATACATTAATAAAAAGTGATTTATTATAATTATCAAACTGTATAAAATGTAATTATTTCAATTTAATGAAAAATGTGATCATATAAATTAATATAAAAATATATAATGTCCCCAAAATATAGAAATATCTCCTATAAAATGTATTTAAAATTCATAGAATCTTAAAGTAATTTTACATTAAATAACCCACTGATTGTTGTTCAGATTTTTATATTTTAAATTTTTACTCCATTAAATTTGAAATTAATTTTTGCTGCTTTCACCCTTTATTCTGCATACAGCAAGAGCCAGCACAGCACAGGTATTACTGGGACCTGTTGTCCTCCAAGCAGGATCAGTACCATAGTTTCTATTCACTGACATGCTAATGACTTTTCTCTTATTTCCAGCGCTGTCTATAACCTTAATACATTTTAGGCGCATTACTTATGCGCCTAAGTCCTGTAATGCGCCTAATACATAGACGAGGAGCGTCGAACATACCACCCCATTTATAATCGCACAAAAACCTTCATACATCAGGCGCATTATACACTGAAAATGAGACTCGACTATTCACTTTGACGCGCCTTCCTCCATACATGTCGCCCTTAGGGCCGGTTCACACGGCTAATTCAAGTCATAATTGCGGGACGGATTTCGCCCACAATTACGGCTTGAGTAAGGGGCAGGGTGGGGGCGCTGCCTGACGGCCCCCCATAGACTTTCATTATCCACGGCGCGTATCCCACCGGGATAATGAACATGTCACTTTCTCCCCACCCGGCGTATTCGCAGAGTGGGGAGGAGAGACGGAATCCACAATTCTCTATGAGAACTGTGGATTAACGTAATGGCTGGGACGGATTCCAGCCGTATTGCAGCGCAGTACGGCGCGCATTACGGCTGCAGTCCGTGCCCAAAATAAGCCGTGTGAATGGCCCTTTAATGTAATCCCAGAGAGACTCGATGTTGAAATTGGGGCTCTGCGGGGGCCAGGTCATCACATCCAGGACTACAAAGGAAATGGTTGGTAACCCCAAACATTAATTTGATTTTGATTTCTCTTTTGTTCATTTACTTTGCATTTTTTTAATTGATAAAAATAAACTATTAACACTTATTTTGCAGCATTTTTTCCACACCTGCCTACAATACCTGTACATATGAAAGTCAAGTATGGAATATTATATTTAACACCATCATATATAAAATGACTGAGAAATCCACATAAAATTGCAAGATGCTAAATAACAATATTTTCATAGACAGAAACAAAAATAACATCTGTAATATATTTTAAACATTACAACATTTCAGTTGAGGAAATTGGCTTAAATACATTTGATTTATGACAAGCTTCGCTTGATGTATTGAAATGGACAAACAAGAGAGGATATATATGCAACACCATGCATGCTACAGGGTGACATGTGTAAACAGAGCTCAAGTAAATGATGTTTAATAAGCCGTGAGCATATGTTATAATCTTCCTGAACAAGACAGAAAAAAGAACAAGATAAATTGCACATAACACATCTAGAAAAGGGCAACATTAATTAATGTCAATTAATTGTTGTAAAATATTTATGTAGTAGTGTGTATGGTAAATATTTACAATACATAGATACAGACATAGATACAGAGAAAGTAAGGGAACCCTACAGGTTACCTGCATGGGTTACAAATAAAATGTGTGTGATTGTTATCTAAGTCACATTTAGGGTAAGTTCACACGGCTTATTACGGCGTGTATAGTACGCACTGCAATATGCCGTGTGTTTTGGAACCACGCGCTGATCAGTGTGTAATTCCAAAGCACATGGTGGGCGGCCCGAGTGGCGGCCCCATAGACATGCATTGTCAGCGGCGCGTAATTACGGTTAACAATAGACATGTCAATTCTCCCCCCGCGTGTACAATACGATCAGATTATATGCGCAGGGGGACGACACGTAATCCATAGCTCTCTGTGAGAGCTATGAATTACCATAATTGCAGTACGCATTTCGCCATGTATAAAGCACAATACGCAGCGAAATACGTTCGCAATTACACTTCAAAGTAAGCCATCTGAATATACTCTTAGGCTATGTTCACACGGCTTATTCACGCCGTAATTGCGGGACAGATTTCGCCGGCAATTACGCCGTGTGCTCAGCAGTGGGGGTGAGGCGGGGGGCCGGCAGCTCGCCAGCCCCATAGACATCCATTACGGCGAGTGGGGAGAGGAGACGGAATCCATAGTTCTCTATGAGAACTGTGGATTACCGTAATGACTGGGAAGTATCTCGCCCCGTATTTAGCGCAGTATGGCGTGAAATACGGGGCGAGATACGTCCCATTTTAAGCCGTGTGAACATAGCCTTACAAACACAATCTAAAAACACTAAACAAACCACTAACAGTTGTACTGTCCATTGGACGCATTGAGTAAATATCCGCAATGTAGGGAGAAAAAGTAAGTCAAGCCTTGATTTAATAATCTGCAGATCCTCCATTGGCAATAATTTCCTCCACCAATTTTTTTACTGTAGTTGTAAATAAGATTTCTAGAATGTTTTGAACCATTACTCCCTACATATGTGATTTGGTCCCTGAATATTTTTGGGATACCTCACATACATACTTTAGGTTGTGCCACAGTATCTTGATAGGTTGCCAGTCAGAACTTTGACTCAAACATTCCAAAAGACAAAGCTTCATCTTTTTTAACCATCGCGTGGTTGGGTTACTTATGTGCTTTGCGGCACTCTCTTGTTGTATCACCCATCTTCTACCCTGCAGCCAGCTTTTTAGCTTGAGCTCACGAAGTGCTCCCCTTACATTTTCCTAAACTGTTGCCTCAATAATCACAAAGTGTCTCAGCCCTGAGGCAGGAAAGCGATGCTCCCTCCACCATGCTCCACAAGTGGGCTGAGGTTTCGGTGTGGGTTTGGTGTTTTCCTTCCTTCATACGCATTGTTCATTGGTGCTAATAATTTTCACTTTTGAGTTATCTGTCCATAGAACATTTTCTCAGAAGCATGAAAGATCCAGATGATCTCAGGCAAACTTATGGGCAGCAGCAGCTTCCTATCTGATGTCTTTCCATCCCACCATTTCTGTTCAGTGTTTTTCTACTAGTGGACACATGACGAGAGGTTTTTGCAGTTTGCAGTCTTCTGTAGATATTTTACTGTTCCCCTTTAGTTCCTTTCTCTTTTCAATAAATACTCAACTTAGAGAAGGAGAGCGGAGGGGGATGTAGTTGCAATTTCTTTCTCATGTTCTGTGTGAAAGTGAAAAAGGAGCAGTAGAGAGGAGGCATGTGATCTGCCCAAAGTGCTGGGCCCCGCACTCATCTCCCATGGAGACAGAAATTATGTATTATCAGAAAGAATAAAAAAGACACATAAACACAGGTTATTCCTTACAGGGTATTCTCATTTCAGGGATTAGCTTTAAACATATAGACAAAGGTAAATAAATATTATTACCAAATACATTGCTGTTCTAATTTTGCTTATTTTCAGAGTTTGGAGTAGATCTTACCTCCGACTTTTGCACATATTTCTCTAGTTACTGAACATCTCTCTCTGCCCTTACATGCTGTCGTAGTGGTCAGGATGAAGTTTTCTTGCACGTTCCATCCCCATGACTTATTTTTATGTCATAGGAAGTTAAAGGGGTTGTCTCACTACATCAATTCATCTCACCTCAATCTTGTTTACTTGGTTTCATTTTGAATTCAGGCACGTGTTTACTGGCTTCTACTAGGCTACAGTAGAAGCCAGGTCTGTAGCTATAGCAACCAGTGCTGGCAGCTATCAGGAGAGACCAAACAGGTCTGGAGCTATAGCGACCTGAGGAGCTTATGCAGCCCATACAAGAGGGGATATCTCAGACTAGGTAGGACATTGTTAATGGACATATATTGCAAAGTGATATGTTTTTGCAAGATCTTTTACATAAAAAGCAATCCCTGTAGTGAGACAACCCCTTTAAGGAGTTAAATTATACAGTCATCAGCAGGAGGAATAGCTTCAGTGGGTCAGACTGGTACACCAAGGTCTATACAATGAACCCTTCCACCATGTTATCCTTTTGACATGTACCTAAAACTACGGTTAAATAATTACATACTCAATTAAGTGATCGGGATCAGGAAGCTTAGTAGTTCATGGACCAGGGCGGTTCTGGGTAAGATCACTGATAGTGCGGTAACTTAACTTAATTTATTTCTTTCTTGGAACACATTTGATATAAGGCTAGACTAATCCTTCCCCACAAACAAAGGGGTGCTGTGTAATGGGGCATACACATGTTGGATACATGACTGCAAAATTCTGTCTCTGTACTATGCAGCACCTAACTATAAAATAACACTGAGTGTCACATATTTATCTGTTTACGAGTAACTGAAACTAATTTAAAAAGGAACAATTTTGTGTAAATAGAGTCCCAAAAGTCGAGTAAAATTCCAGCCATCTGCATTTACTACTGATACTTGAAATGTAGGACACCAATACGGGTTTAGAATTGGGAGCAGAGAAGGTGGAACAGGAATGTGTGAATTCAATTACACATCTACATATGACTAATTCATATTTACACGTACACACTGCTTGGCAGAGAGGAGATGCAAAATAACGTGGCAGTCAGCCATATAATAATAGCCAGTGGGGCTTATTTATTATTATAAGAGCAGGCCCTTGTTTAAGAAATTAGGGAGGCAGCCAAGTAATTGCTCTGAAACGACCTTGCATTCCCCGCGTTCTACCCAACTGTTGAACTTTCATTAACCTTGCCCCAAGAGAGGTCACAACCCGGAGGCTGAAGCAAAATGCTACTTAAAGTAAATGTAATATTGTTAGATACAAAAATAAGCAAAAAGTATTGTAGTTGTAAAATACTCTCTCAATGTACGCTAAAAAATACACATATCATCAGCAGGAGGAATAGCTTCAGTGGGTCAGACTGGTACACCAAGGTCTATACAATGAACCCTTCCACCATGTTATCCTTTTGACATGTACCTAAAACTACGGTTAAATAATTACATACTCAATTACGTGATATTGATTTCATGCAGCAAAGGTAGAATAGATTTGCAGGATTCACAATTTGCAAAAAATAAAGGTAGATCATCAACTCAAAGAATCTGTACAAAATGTAAAGCAATGTAAACTGCTATATAATACAGAAGACAGCTCATTGGTAACAAGCACAGTCTAAAAGAGGATATCCTATACTCAGTAGTGTTGCACTTTGGATTCAGGTCATGCTGAAAAGGCCTAACCCTGATTTTTGGCAACCAATCAGCAGAAAATATCAGGGAACCAATTAATATATTCTGTACTTCCTTTTTTCTGCTGACTGTGTTGTGCCCAATTTTGCCCCAAAGCTGCCAACTGGTTTCCCAAAACTTAGGTCAGACGTAACCGGAATGACCCAAACCGGAAGTGCCCATAAGTGTAGGATATGCCCTTTTAGACTGTGCTAGTTGTAAATGAAGTGTAACTTGTGCTGAGGATTTTCCCCTAAAACATAACTGAAAGGACCTACCCCAAATTATAGAGATGTTTAGATAAGTGAAAAAGCTTAAAGAGAACCTGTCACATAGGTCATGCCCGTCTTGCTAAGGACAGCACAAGCTAGTGACAGACATGCTGTTTCCAGCGCTGTGTCCATTATTCTGTAAGATGCTGTAGTTTTTGAGTATTTAATGCTCAAATCTGCAGTGTTCAGCCAGAAAAGAGTCATGAAAAGAGTCATTTGAGGCTAGCCCCGTCCACCTGAGGCTAGCCCCGCCCACCTCAACTGATAAACCTATTACTTTGAATAGGTAGAAACATGTGAATAACTGTCAGTGGGCGTGGCTCGCCTTTGGTGGGTGGGGCTAACACCTACTCATGAATAAGATTTGAGGGGTAAATACTCTAAAACGGCAGCATCTTACAGAATAAGGGACACAGGGCTGGAAACAGCAGGTCTGACACTAGATTGTGCTGCCCTCAGGAAGGGGGTCATAATCTATGTGACAGGTTCCATTCAATTAAATCTTCACAAGAAAATCTAGATAGGAGTTGTTGTCTGACAGCCAATAAATATGAATCCCTTTGTCTTTGGTTTCAGTTCTCTTCTTGTGTAGTGTTCTGGGAATATATCGGAACACTTTGTCCCAATTTTTTTTCTTTAAACTAAAGGACTGGTTATATATTATACTTATAAGCAGGCATTGTTCTGATTCTTGAGTAACCACAGAGAGTGATTTCCTGCTTATGCCCTCATCCTCCCTCTGGAAGTTCCTCCATAATCCACATGGAAGAGCTTAACAACTTGTAAGTGGGGCCAAATGGGGTGACTTGTGATGTTAACCCTTGTAGGGTGATATTGATATGAGGAGACAGTGCAGAGATAACTTAGGCACACACAGGTGCACAATCTTTGTGCTATTGTTGTTAGTAGGTGGCATTAACCGATGGTTCCAGCATATAACACCTGCAATAAAGTCTCCATAGAAACAGAGATTACAGCATATATGCTTCTGTCCCATTTGTCAGGAGTCCAGTATTCACAGTCTCTTGCTTCACATTGCACAACACAGTTTCTGCATCACAGTCACTAGTCTCACTTAAGGGCGCAACATCATCTAGCTCAGCACGGTACCAGTGCTACTCACTTGGACAAGACTGGTTCTAATACTGATGTCAAAGATGTTCCATCACTGGTTCTGTTATTGATGTCACACATGTCTACACTGTAAAAGATTGAACAGATGACACTGATGTCCCCTTCCTGTACCAAGTGTCTTCTGGTTTCGGCTGTGTCTCTGGACGTGGCTACCTGTTAGGGTAGGTCTACACAGTAATGTGAAAATGCCATCCAAAATCCAACAGTATTTTCACATCACTTGACCGCACCATAGATTTTATGCGCAAAAAACGTGGTCAGATTTCAGATTCCCAGCAGCTCAGTACAGTAGTCTGTTGGAATATACAACATTTTCTATATTCCGCCTGATGGCTTTAGGTTTAGGAAACCCTCAGTAAAAAAAAACAGTGCTGTAACCAATGGTGTCTTCTCACGGAGATCTGGAGCCCTTTCTCGTCTTAACGTTTAACCATGCAAGTGGTTTTGTGGCATCCATGTAGATCAATTACAGTTGAGCAAGGGGCATGCTATGCTAGCTCCTGCTCCCTAACTCATGAGTTCATAGCACCCAGAAGCTAGTTTCTCCACTGCTATGTTGCCAGACCTGCACAGGTATAGCAACACAGCAACACAACATTTACAATGGAACAAGCATGGGCATAACTATAACTGTAGCTGCCATGAAAGCTGCGATGGGGCACAGAGATTGAAGACAGAAACATTGTAAGGAATAATATGTTAATGGCTTGCTGCTATCTATCATTACTATGTGGGTTCTCAGATATATGGTATTATCAAGGCCTGGACAAGGAGTAGGCAAAGGTTGGCAACTGCCTAGAGTGCCACAATATCCCACATTGCAAGGAGGTGCAAAGATGTATGAGGGGACTCACTTCATACACAGTGGTTTCCAGCTGTTAGTTCCAGCCAGCATCTTCCTTCACAGAAGGAAGAGGAGAAGGACACCATTTGCCTGATTTGCTTACAGCACCAAAATACCTTGTCCCAGCCATGGGGGCTATTATACCTACCTTTAATTATCGATGCTTATGCCATGATTTCTGTTAGCCGTCATTAGTTTTGGGGGCTCATCTCATTTTGCTATAGAGCCGTTTGAATTGCAGTTACAGTATGTCCCACAGAACATAAAACACTACTCTGAAGCATTTTTTCTCTTGAGGGAGGTAGGCGGCTGTCTATAAATCAGTATTTCAAATCTGAAATTTATAGATGCCCAGTGTGACAGGCCTGCAGCATTTATGTATAACTGCAATTTATTTAAGACTTGTTTTGCAATATGTGAATAATACATCTAGTTCTGAGACAATTTAAAATCAATCCAAACATCTTCTCGCAAATAACACAAATTAGCTGAATGAGAAATTCACGTCCAAAATATTGTGGGCAGGCCCTCTTATTTGTAATAATTACGATTTGAAATTCATCACTATTATAATGTTCATTAAGTATCTCAATGCTTCTTTTTTCACGGGCTCCCAGTTAACACTACATATTTTGAGAGGATGATGTTTCGTCTTAAAGAGACCACCAACTAGCTTAGGGAGTCTTTTGAGCCAGGCAATCTCCTCTAAAGGGAACAAAGCTAGAAATGCCTTAAAATATTTTGGCCTTATATAAAAAGATAGCATTACTTTTTAGTGACTCCTGATCTTATTTCTTATCATAGTGACTCTTCTGAGAAGTAAATTGGCTCTTCAGATAGAGGAAAGCTGTCCTTCTATTTGAGGTGGCTTTAAAACATGATGGACTTTAGCCAAACCAGAATCGTATATAAAAGGAAGTCACCCATCAGTGGAGGGCTGTTTAATGGGTTGGATCTGTGTACAGGAAGCTGCCTTCAATAACTGGTGCCAGAGAGAGAGCTTTCCTTGTTCTGGAGGAGAGCAAATTTACCTACCATCTTTCCCTGGGAGCATTACCAGCAGGGGCATAACTTGAGAAGCCTGGGCCCCATAGCAAACTTTTGGATGGGGTCCCAAACCCCCCTCTTCACCCGCCTCCCCTACCACAAATATTTGCCAGGACATGCAGTTAATAGATAATATGAGGGGCAAATAGCTCACCATACATATCACCATCATGCTGCTACCAAACAAAGCCCACTATACCAAGATCAACATTACCAACAAAGCTAATACATAAGGATCTGATTATACTGCCAGAACACGACCCCAAATTACCACCACATAGTGACTGATAATACCACTACACTATTACTGATCATTCTACAAAGATCAATAGTACCGCCATATAGTGACCATATAGTGGGATCAGTGATCAGTGTGTACAGGTGCTCTATTATCCCCATACAGTCACCATATAGTTGTATATACCAGTGTACTCAGACTGCAGATATATAAGTGATTACAGTGCACTTACATCTTGTTACTCACAGGTTACGTTCCTCTGACAAGTCGTTGACGTTCCCTTTTGTTCTGCATCCAGTCCAGACCACCATGATGACTTCTCACGGCCACTTGTCCCTGCATGTTTAGACACAAATATCTTAGAATAGCTATAGGTTTAGGTAGCTATAGGGCCCCATATAGATAGGCATGCAGAGTATAGGGGCCATAGAGGTAGGCAGGCAGGGTTTAGGTAGCTATAGGGGCCATATATATAGACAGGCAGGGGCTTAGGGTAGTCTATAGGGGCCCCTATATAGGCAGGTAGGGTTTAGGGTAGTCCACAGGGGCCCCATATAGGCAGACAGGGCTTAGGGCAGGTTATAGGGGGCCCATATAGACAGACAGGGGGCTTAGGGCAGGTTATAGGGGCTCATATAGGCAGGCAGGGGCTTAGGGTGAGTAATAGCTGCTCATATAGGCAGGCAGGGGGCTTTGGTTGGGGAATCGGAGCTCATATAGGCAGGCAGGGGGGCTTATCGTGGGTTATAGGGGCTCATATAGTAAGGCAGGGGGCGTATATTGTGTTATAGGGGCTCATATAGGCAGGTAGGTGGCTTATAATGGGTTATAGGGGCTCATATAGGCAGGCAGTGGGCTTAGCGCAAGTTATAGGGGCCCATTTAGGCAGGCAGGGGGCTTAGGGCAGGTTATAGGGGCCCATATAGGCAGGCAGGGGCCTTAGGGCAGGCTTGATGTTAAAAAATAAAAAAATAAATAAATCACTCACTCACCTCTCTATCGCTCCCTCAAAGTGACCGCGCAGCCGGCCGGGCAGTCTGTGCTCGGCGCGGGCTGCGCGATGAAATTAAGTCATCACGCAGCCCACATGAGCTCTGTGGGCCAGCGTCGGCTAGGCTTAAGGACTAGGAAGCGCCTAGCAGGCTGATTAGCAGAGCGGAGGACAGTTGGCTCATCTCTGCTAACACCGGGCGGTCCTGCGTCTTAGCGCTTGGGCCGGAGGGCCCGGGCTTTCAGCAGTAGGAAGGGCCGAGCCCCGCAGCTTCGCGCCTGCCAGCAGTAAACCGTTATGTTCACTGCAGGCGGACGCAGGAGCAGAACTACCGGGGGAGCAGACGTGTCAGCAGCTGCCCCAGGGTCCGGACCCCCTAAGAGCCCGGGCCCTGGGGCAGCTGCTACATCTGCTACCCTGGTAGTTATGCCCCTGATTACCAGGTCTATAGGATTCCCTACACCAGCTTGGAACTCTCCACAAGAAGAAACAATTTCCAATAACAGCTGACTCTTCTGTAGAGAATCACATCAACTTTTATTAGATATAACATTTACATGAGATCAAAATCCTAACTAATCAGAGGAGATGCAATAGTTACAGTGCGTACACTCATACTGATCATGCAATTTCCTAGATCACAACTGAGAACTTTAGATTTTCTGTCCATTGCAGTTAAAACTTCTTAGTCCACCATTAAAATGTCCCCACTTTGTTGAATTACAGTATGGGTATTAAAGCAATCTATCAGAATTGGATAAAACAAACATGTGGCACTTTGGCTTTTAACGTATCCAGTCTTTAACTGCCACCAGAGATCCCGGCTTGTCCCACATTCCCTATGGCAGCAGCCATGTATTATGGAGAGTCTGGGGATTTCATTGTGGAGCAGATAAGCATTCAGCCACATAACTTTCTCATTTAATGAGATAGTCCTTATTATTACAGAATGCTAAGAGATACATGAAAATATAGATTTACAACCATTAGCTGGAATAATATATCGTCAATTTTAATTGTACCATTAAATAAGTAAATGATAATTCATTGTGACAGGTCCACTCCAGTCATTATCCCTTGTTACAAATAACACTTAATTTCTCTTTAGTATTATTAATTAATTCATGCAGTCGGACCAAGAACACATTTTTACTTTATTATGCCAGCTATTGCCTGACTAACCCCTTTGCCTTCAATCTTGGTAGAAGCACTTTCCTGATTAATCTGCAGGTCAACAAGGACAATGAAGAGAATAAAACAAATCACAGAAGGCAAATCTAAGGTCAGCTTGGTACTGATCAATTCAAATTACAGGCAAATCAAATGACAATTCCACCATCTATCTAGATTTCTCTGTTCTCACTTGTCCCGGCTGATCATTTGCCTGCACTTTATGTGCTCATTTGGATCCAGACATCATACAGGCTTCAGTTCCACCACATAGCCTGTCTAAATCTGATTGGCAAACAGTCTACACAGCAGAAATGGGCCGTTTGGTATGGAACAAAAACTTTAGAAATACCATTTTGGGGAATTGTGAAAAAAACACAAAAAAGGCCCCCTTGCCCCGGGGCCCTTTAAATTAAGCAAAAAACAGCTACAAAGAGCTTCTCTCATTCTCTGGGGGACTCAAAAAGTTTAATGCACTACACAGATAGCTTTTTCGGGGGTTTTGTCTACTACAAAGAAAAGTTTTCCCAAAATGTAAGGAACCGCTAAATAAAGATTTTTTCCAAATTTTTTGGGCGTTTTTTCTTTCTTTTTTGTTAAGGAGCAACAAAAAAATTTTTTTTTAAAACCAAAAAATCTGAGGGTTTTTCTAGTTTCCCAAGGGGACCGACCTGTGTACCCCCCTTCTCCCCTTTGTTTTGTTCTATCGATAGCGGGGAAATTGATGTCAACCCACACAGGTCTCACAGCCCCAAAAACTCCAGCAGTGAGAGCTTGTTTGTTATCTAAATTTTTAAAATTAAAAGCAGAAAATTACTCTACTTTTTTACTTTAAGCTCAAAAGGGCTTCTCCAGATCTCTGAGAAGGAAATTTTTATTTAATCAGATAAAAAACTTAATAAATAGAGATGTCTGAAAAAAACAAAAGCTCATATCTTTTTACGGGACAGCTTGACCAGTAAGGGGACAGAGCAAAAGCAGCTTTATTTCATTCATGCATCCAAATGAAACTTAAATTTTGGGGATGAAAAAAAACCCTTTAACTACAATGAGCACTGTGTGATCCTTTATTTATCCTATGGGGGTTTGCAAAAGAAAATTTTTTAAAACTTTTAAAAGCAGGTTTTTTTTCCACAGTTCAAGCTGAAGATCTTTGTGGACAAAAATTTTACCCAACGGGAAACGGGCCCAAAACCCCAAATAATCTTTTTAACAACATTTATCCACAGGAGATCACAAGGGATCAGACTCCCTTACTGGGCACTGTTTAAAGGAAATTTTATCAAAAAACACTTTTTCCCATTTTTGTTTTTGTTTTGTATGTCGATTTTTTAAACTATTTTAGCAAAAATGACAGGTTAAGTTCATTTTTGGTTTTACAAAAATACCCCTTTTTAAAATAGCCTATTATTTTTTCCCAAAAACCATTGCATAATAAACATTTTTTCTAACCCCCTTTAGTTTTCTAAAACCATTTTTTCAGTTTTCTTTTCCCTCTATTTTTTCCTTCCTCCCCCCCCAAAAAAGCCAAAATTTTTTTTTCCCTTGTCAAATAAAAAATATTAGGGCTTGGTTTTTGCGGGACAAGTTGTATTTTTCGATGGTACTATTTACCTCACCAAATAATACATAGGGGAGCCAAAGAAAATTTCTTTATTTGTGTAACTAAAAAGAAAACACAATTGTGCATTTTTTGGGGAGAAGGTTTGTTTTTTAAAGGAGCTCATTAAGAAAAATTAATGACAAAAAAATTTTTTAATTCTACGGGTTTGGGCCCCCAATCTTGTTGTTTACCAATTTTTAATATCATTTAGGGAATTTGTAAAAATAAAATACATATATTTTGTCTTTGTTTTTTTTTTATTTTTACGTTTTAAACTATGCAGGATAAATAAAAATTATTAGATGGGGCCCTTTTAAAGATGCTTTGATCCCAATATTTTTAAAAATTTTTTATTTTTTTATCTTTTTAATAGAAAAATTTTGAAAAGGGAAAGGGGTGAAATTGGGGTTTTCAAAAAGCTGAAAATGACGGCCCCCTTGGTTGATTTTTTTTCAGGGGGGCAAAACGGGGGGGCCCCAACGGACTGTAAACCCCAAATTATAATCAGTTAGACGCCAAAAGGGGGGGTTAAAAGGGTTTTCCCATGGGCAAAATGATTAAACGACAAGTTGGTGCGTCCCCCAACCCCGGGAAATTAATAGGGGTGGGGAGCGAATCTAAAGCTGAGGCCTATGGAGTAGATAACGAGTGCTTCATGAAAGAAACTAAGGGGTTAAAATAAAAACACAAACCACATTTGAGGGTTCCATTTTTTTTTACCTTTGGACAGTTTTTTCATGGTGATTTTAAATTTTTGAATTTTTTTTTAAAATTGGAACGTTTTGAGGTCCCTTTTGTTTTAAAAAAGGGGATTTTCCTCACTACAAGGTTTTGCTTTTTTTTTAAAGATATTCAGAAAAAAAATAAATTTTTCCCAGCCAATTTCCATTAAAAATGCCCAAACCCAAATTTTCCTAATGTAAACCCTCTAGTTTGAGCGTTTTTCGTTGGCTACCCGAAAAGGGGCGATAGTCGATATGGGGCCCCCATCGAAAAGGGGTTTTCCCCGATAGGGGGGAGCAGTCATTATAAGCGATGCCCTTTAAAGGGGTCTATGGGAGAGAACAACCCCCTTCAGTCTTACCCCCCAAAAAATTTGCGGAAAAGTTTGAAATTTTAACAGCCCAAAGTAAAAAGGATACCGGGCTAAAATTTTAAAGGCCAAAACACTTGGGGGTTTTTAAAAGCCACAGAAAAAAAGTCACGCCATTTCCCTATCCCTGTCTTGTACCCCCGATGCCCCTTAAACCTGCTTTCCCCCCACAAAATTAAAAAGTCCCCAGAAGGCAGAAATTATTTAAAACCCATAAATTTTTTCTTAAAACGGGGACTTTGGGAATACCCCATGCCCTGGAAGCACAGGGGCCCCTAAAAACCCCCAGCCCCACAGTTAAAAAAAATTGCGGAAGAAGTAGTTTTTTAACCCACCATTTTATTTGGGCACTGGAAAATTTGAAAAACCCCTGCCCGGGAAACCGCAGCATGCCCCTTTAAAACCTGTCGACCCACAGTTTAAAAAAAGTCCCGGGAAAAAAGGATTCTTTCAACCACCATTTTATTTTAAACGGGGGACATTAAATAGAACTGCCCTGGACCGCATTTTGGGACCTTTAAAAACCTTTGATCCCCAGATTAAAAAGGTGCCGGAAAAAGGGCCCTTTCCCAACCCCCATTTTGGTTAAAATTACTTTGAAAAAACCCGCCTGGACCGCGGGCATGCCCAAACCCTTAAAAAAAAACCGGCCTAAAAAAAAAAAAAAAAAACCCAAAAAAAGAAAAAAACAAAAAAAAAACAAAAAGGAGCCCTTTCAAAAACCCATTTTAGTTGAACTGAACATTGGTAGAACGTCCTGGACGCGATGCCCAAAAAACCCCGTTTTGACCCCCAGTTTAAAAAAAGTGCCGGGAAAAAGGAGTCTTTCAACCACCATTTTATTTGAATGGACTTTAAACAGACCCGTCCGGGACCCAAAGCATGACCCTTAAAACCTTTTTTCCCCCCCGGGGATTAAAAAGTGCCAAAAAAGGAGCTTTCAACCACCATTTTAGTTAAAAAACCTTGGACATTGACAATCCCTGTCCTGGCGCGTTTGCCAATTAAACCTGCCCTGCCCCCCAGATTAAAAAAAGTCCCGGGAAAAAAAAGGATTTTTTTTAAACCCACCATTTTGTTGAACTGGACATAAAATTTGTCCCTGCCCCTGGGCCACTTTTATGCCTTTAAAACCCTTTTCGGCCCCCAAATTTAAAAAAGTCCCGGGAAAAAAAGGAAAAGTTTTTCCCAACCCCATTTTGTTGAAGGGGAACATTAAACTATCCCGTCCTGTGCCAAGCATAAAACCCGGGCCGGATTTTACGGGGGTGCGGGGGAGAGCCCCGGGGCGGGCGTTTGTCATTTATTAAAAAAGCAGGTTAAAATGCCCTGATGAGCCAGAAACGAAAACTGTCGTGCGTGAAGAGAGTCCCGGGGAAGCGGAAATGGGGAAAATCCCCCCCTTTCCCTCAGTACAAAAAGGAAAAGGACCTGGGTAGCGTTGCCCCTCCGTATGGTGTGGCCCCAATTAGCTTAAATTTGGGAAAATACTGGGGGTTTAAACGCCCTTTTCCCAAACCCGGGTTCCCCTTTTTTTTTGGCATTTTTTTTTCTCATTTTATCAACTTGCTGGAGGAAATTTGGGCTTGTATTTTTGTTTCGTCCGTCCCCCTTACTCCATTTCCTCTGAATAACCTACTCGGAAAGTTTTCCCCTTTTACCCCCCTTGTAAAAATTAGGGGAATTTTTTTTTTACCACCCTATTTTGTACAAAAAATTTTTTTAGTAGTTTAATTCTAAAAAAAACACTTTTTTTAAAAAAAAAAATGGAATCCCCCCAGGGTCTTTTTTTTTCTTTTTTTAATTGTTTAAAGGGGTTTTTTCTCAATAGGGGTTTGGGATACCTTTAAAAAAGATCTTGCAAAAAAAAAGGGGTCTTTTTGAAATTTTGGGGTCCATTAACGGTTGGTCCAAACCTATTCCTGTTTCTGCCAGCACCATCACCCTGAGCCACTCTTGACAATTGTGAAGAAAAAATGTCTGTTAGAAACAACTTTTTTTTTTTTTTTTGGACCTTTTTGTATAGCTGAAATTTCAAAAAAAAATTCCCCCCCAAAAAATTCAAAGCATGCCCCTTGACCCATTTTTGGAAAATTTGTGAAGAACAAAGTCTTTTTGAAACAACTTTTTTTTTTTATAATGGAAACCTGTAGTATAGCTGAAATTTAAAAGCAAAATCCCCCCAAAAAATTCAAAGAAATGACCCTTGACCCAACTTTGGCAATTGTGAAGAAAAAAATTTCTTTTTAGAAACAACATTTTTTTATAAGGGGACCTTTAATTGCTGCATTTAAAGCAGCATTCCCCCAGAAAATTTTAAAAAAATGATTCTCAGCCACTGTTAAAAATTGTGAGGGAGAAAAGCCAATTAAAAGCCACATTTCTGTTCCAAAAAGGGCCATTTAAAAAATTGCTTTTAAACTCAAAAGCCAAAAAGACCTCAAAACCATTGACAATGCGGGGAAAAAATTCTTAAGAAAAGTGAGTAATTGGAATACGGTGGGTCATAAAAAAACCTTCTGTCTTTTACAGTTTCCCCCCAGCAAAAACCCCGGGAAATGAACTGTTGGAAAAGAGAATAAAAAAAATTTCATAAGAAAAGATCATTTTAAAAAAAATTTTTAAAGGACCATTTCTGTTTGAAGAGGAATGTGAAAAATAATCGGGGACCGTCGGCAATTTGGGGCCCCAACAATTTTCCCGAGAACCAAGTTTAATTTAACTTTATGGAAATTTAAAGATCCACAATTTTCTTTTGGAAAAGCCGGATGCGTTTTGTTTTTGTAATGGGCTCCTCCCCCGGGTGTGCTTTGGGGGCCCCCAGATAGCGCTTTTCTGCTGGAAAGGGCAAAAAACCTCTATGGCGTGCGAGCCAAAACTCGGGCCCTTCGTCCATTTTGGATACCCGAAGTCTTTTTTGGGGCCGGAAAACATACAAAAACATCGGTTTTTGAGCGCCGATTTGGGGGCACCCCGAAAATTTAAAACTTATCTCTGTTTTTGTTGGATGTGTTTCCCCGCATTTGCCCTGCTTGGGAAAGGTTTGGTTAAAAAAAGATTGCCAAAAGGGGCACCCAATAGGCCCTTTTGGAACCTTGCCGCCCGCTGCCGCTATGCCTAAAATTGGCAAATTACCTTTCTTTTACGTCGCTGATATTGTTTCCAACCACCGTGACATTTGGGGGAAAAAGGGGAAGCAACGAAAGATGCTTTCCCGTTGAAAACAATAGAACAAGGTCCCAATTTTTTGCATTTTAACTCCTATTTGGGGTTGGGGGGGAAGGAAATGCTGAGTTTTGTTTTGGGCCCGGGGGTCCCCGGAGGGTGGGCCCCCCTAAAATGTTGTTCATTTTTTATGGCCTTAATGGGGAGGGGTCATGTTGGAGGTTAAAAGAGTCCAAACACCAGTGAAAAAGATGGAGCCCTTTATTTTCCCAAAAACCCGGGCGGGGCACAAGCAAATGTCTTTCCCCATCTTCCTCCCCCCCTCAAATTCGCAGCCAACCCTTTCCCAAGGCAGGGGCGTCGGTAACCCTCGGTTTTTCCCAGGAATACCCCCTCCCCCTCCCCCCTCCTCCGCTGCCTCCCCGTTCAGCTTCAACACAGCCCCGAAAATTTCCCCGAGAGGATTCAACCCCCTGAGAGGCTGATGGCCACCTTTCCTAGCTCTGGGACCCGAAAACCCTCCTTTAAAAAAAGAGATTGAAAATTTTGAAACTGTCGGGCCCGTGGGTTTAACCGGAATAAAACCCCCGTGCCCATCTGTTTTCCGTTTATCCCCGTCGCTGGCGGGGTCCCCGTTGTTCAGAGTGTCCCCAAAGATCGTTCCCGAACTAAGATCACCCCCCAATGTATTAAAAACAAGGGGATTTGTCCGCACTGAACCCCTTTTTGGGAGCTTCTTCAAAACGGCAAGGAAAAGTGAAGGCCTTTTCAACCCCCTCCCCTTTCGGTGGGTCCCAAACCCCCCCAAACCCAGGTCCGCACCGCGCTTTTTCAAAGGCCCCTGTGTTTACTTCGTACTGCGTAATGGCATTGCGCTTTCTGCCACAATGCTGGAGCAAGTGGGGGTGGAATTCCCCGGTGTTGCCAAAAGTCAACAATGAAATTGGGGGGGGGGAGGCCCCAGCTGACGCTGCAAACGCACCAGGGGGCGAAGCCGGGAAGGCGAAAAGGCGGAAATGCGGGAAATTTTAGAACTTTGAGCCCCTTTCCCCACGGAAGTCCAGACCCCGGGGTTTTTCTCTTTAGAAAATTTTTGGGGACAAGGTTTTATTAAAATGTGAACAAGGGGTGTGCTTTCCCCCTACCGCTTAAGGCGGCCAGCAATTTCCCCCCGTTAATTTCAAAACCACCTTGCCCCCCCCGGCACAAAGGGTTCCCTTTTCCAAAACCCCCCCAACGCTCGGGGGCCGGCTGCGGGGGAGCCGGGCCCCCGCTTCCCGATCTGTGTTTTGGACGGGCTCCAAGACAGATTAAATTTAACACGGCCTGGTTTTTTTCTGGGGACGTGATGCCAAACCCAAGGGGCCTTGGGGAAAAAAACCCTTGGGGACCATCCCTTTCGGTTTTGAAGAGCGTGCGCCAAAACCTGGGGGGCCACCGTCACCCCCGGGACATCCACCCCCGCTCCCCAGGGAGCTGTCACGAGAATAGGGGCCTTTTTGGGGTGCTTACTAGTCCATTTGTCGGTGGGGGAGATGGACTTTTCCGGACACGATGCAGACAAAAGCCTTGAAAAAATTTTTGATGACACTTGGGGTGGCCAGGGGAGGGGGCTTTTTCGGCAAAGAAATGCCTGCCGGAACTGGGAAATTTGGGGGGAGGGAAGGGCCATGACATTTTGGGGGAAAACCCCTCTGTGTCCACCAGACGGAAAAGGAACAATTTTTTCCCAAAGCCCAAAAGACTGGCAATTCCCCATTCAGGCCCTTTTGGGTTTGGGGGTGGTTTTTGGGGTTAAAAAATGATTTTTCTCCCCAAACCCGGGAAACAGAAGGCGGGGTTAGACTGGCCCCTGTCGGCGGCAGGTCGTCAAACGGCGGAAGGGGGAAAGGGGTAGGAAAGGGGCTCTGGTGGTGTTTGGGGGTACTCGGGCGCGGTGGGGGGGCTTTTAAGCGGAGGTTTATCCCGATTTATGGGCTGAAGACCTGGGGGGCTGAGGGAAAGCTTGGTTGGGGGCGGAGGGGCGGAGAAAAAGAGGGGGTTTTGGGCAGGGTTGGAGGGGCCCCCCCTCCCGGGCTGCCCTTTTTTTTTGGGCAAGTGTTCCTCCCCTTTCAAAATCATGTTCGCTTCATGTGACCTAGGGAATTTTTAGTGGTGGTTAAAAACCTAAGGTTCTTGCCTCTAATTTTGCGTTTTTCGCCAAAAGGGGGGCATATGACATCGCTGGGTGAGTCGGGCTTTGGGCAAGAAGGGCCCGGCTTGAGAGGTTTGAAACCCTTTTTTAAAGGGGATAAGGGAAAGGAAACGGGGTTTGCGCTGGCCGTGGTTTGGGGGAAAACATATCCCCAGCTTCTGGGAAACCCCCCTCTCCCTTTTTTTAGGGGGGAACCCCCTACTGAAAAACTACCCCCTCGTCTTCCCCCCTCGGCCCGTGAGGGAAACGCTCCCCAACAAATTTGCGGGAAAAAACCCCCGTTGGAGCCCCCCAAAGTCGTAAACCTCACAAACAACACAGGTGACCCCTTTGGGCTTACATTCTGCAAACCAAGCGCGGGCTAACCCGAAAAGGGACCGAAAGGGGTTTTCCAATCCCCCCGGGGGCTTTTTCCCATTTTAACCCCGGGTTCCTTCTCCCCTCGTTTGGGATCAGTAAAATGGGGGGGGTCAGAGCAAAAGAAAAAACAAACCTCTTTTTGGGCCCCTTGATCTTTTAAAATGCCCTTTTTGAACCCCCAACCCCATTTTTGTCATTTAAAAAGGGGCTTCAGAAAAAGGATTTTTCCCCAGGGGGGTAACCCAAATTTACATTTGGGTGCTTCAAAGTTGGGGGCAGATGCTGGGTTGCTGATGATGAAAAATTTTGGGGGGCCGTGCTGGGGGGAGGGGGGAGGTAAGCTGCTGGATGAAGGTTGCCCTTTAACCCCCGGGGAAAGGGCAGATTGGCACGTGTTCGTTACTGAAAAATTCAAAGGGCCCTGACCCAGCGATGACAGGCCGACGGGCCTGCAAAATGATGATCCGCTGGCATTTCGTGTTTTTCGCCAGCCTAAAAAAGGAGCAAACCCTTCCCCCGTACCTCTTTTTTCCAAAGTCCTAACCCCCCTCTTTGGGTCGCCCTTTCCACCTGAATTTCGCTCCTGTTTTAGAAATATCCCAAAATTTTAGAAGGTTTTTAAAAAGTTTTTGGGAAAGTCTCTTATTAAAAAAAAAAGGCAAATACAGCTAATTTTCAAAAACACCCCAAATCAAAAAAAAAATTGCGGGTTTTAAATATAACTGCAAAAAATAGATCTATCAAAATCAACAAAAATGGGGCCGCGGGCCCAAAATGAAAAAAAAACCCTATTTTTGAAATGTATTCCCGGGGAAATTAAAAAAAGGGGATTTTTTGGCAACCCATCAATTCACCGGGGGTAAACTTTCACAAATTTCTGGATTCAAATTTAAATGCAAAGGGGGCTCTAAACAACAAAACTGGGGGCTGGGGAAAATGCAAAAAACACGTTCTGTAAAGTATTTGGGTAATTTAAAAAAAATTTTTTTTTGGGCCCTATTTAATTCACCCGTGGTGACTAAAAAATTTCTGTATTCAAATTTAAACTGCAATGTAGATCTTTCAAAAAAGTGGCCTGGGATCCAAAAATGAAAAAAACACATATCGAAATGTATTGGATAATAAAAAAGGGTTAAATTTTTGGGACCCATCCAAATTACCCTTTGGGGACTTAAAAAAAAAAGTATTCACATTTAAAAAAAAGGGGAAGGTCCCCCAATGAAAAAAAGCTGTATGAACCAAAATGGAAAAAAAAAGAAACTGTTTAAAGTAATTTTGGGTAAAAAAAAGGGATTTTTGGGACCCACAAATTTTCCCCGTTTGTAACACACACTTGTGGATTCAAATTTAAAAATGCAAGGGGGCTTTTAAACCAAAAAATCTGGACTGGGGAAAAGTCCAAAAAAAAAAAACCTTTTCTGAATGTATTTGGATAATTTAAAAGGGATTTTTTGGCACCTATCCAAATTTACCTTGGGACTAAAAATTTTTAGTATTCCATTTAAGTTTCAAAGGGGCCTCAATGAAAAAAGCCGTAGTGCACCAAAAAATCAAAAACCGTATCTGTAATGTATTCCCGGTAAAAAAGGTATTTTTTTGGGACCCACAATTCCCTGTGGTTAAAATAACCCCAATTGCGGATTTTAAAATTTTTAACCCGCAAGGTTGGGTCTATCCAACAAAATTTGGAAGGGCCCAAAAATGCAAAAAACACGGGGATCTGTAAAGTATTCGGATTAAAAAAAGGTATTTTTGGCACCTATTTAATTAAACCCGTGGTGACTAAAAAAAATTGCTGTATTCAAATTTTAAATGCAAAATAATCTATCAACAAAGCTGGGCCCCGCGCCAAAGGAAAAAAACGTATCTGAAATGTATTTGGAAAATAAAAAGGTATTTTTTGGGGCCCCCTATCAATTTCCCCTTGGGACTAAAAAATTTCAGTATTTACTTTAATGGCAAGGGGCCCCCAATTTAACAAAGCTGTAGTGCCCCCAAAATCAAAAAAAAAAGTATCTGAAATTTAAATTTGGTATTACAAGGAAATTTTTTTCACCTTTTAAACCCCGTCCTGACTTTCTGGAAACCCAATTTTTAAATACAAGGTGGATATAACAAAAAAAGGTTGGAAGGGGAAAATTTAAAAAAGAAAACCCATCTTAAATGTAACTGAAATTAAAAGGGGGGTTTTTTCACCTAACAAAAATCCTGCCTTTCTAAAAAGATGTTTAACCTTTAAATTCAGGGTGCCCAAATCCAGGAAATTTTTTCAAAAAGGGAAAAATGTTAATAAAAAAGCTATTGCAAAAAATTTCACTAAAATTTGGGGAACCCTTTATCCAGTAAAAATTTTTAGGCTTGTCTGTGTTCCCCCCCGCCGGGGGCCCCCCCCCCGTTCCCCCCCCTGACTTTTTAAAAGCGTAGGTTCTCCCTTTTAAAATTTTTCTACCAACTATATAAAATTTCCAAACCCCTAATCTAACTAAATTCTAAAGAACCCCAGCTAATTGTTAAAGGGTTCTCTGTGAAGAAAAAAAAAAAAAAAAAATATTGAAAAATTTTTTTTTTTTTCGGGTGGTGTTTGGGGCCCCAAACAGAGCGGCCCCGGCCCTTTTCTCTGAGACGGGGGAGAACACCTGAGGCTGAACAGGAAAAAAGTGTTCTTTTGTTTTAAAAAAGGGGGTCATGTGTTTTTTTTTCCAGCCAACGCAAACCCTACACATCCCCGCTGATGTCCCCCAAAACCATTTCATTTCTCTATTTGGAAATTTATTTGCTGGCCCCCAAAATTTCAGAAAGGCCAAAAAAAAAAAAAAAAAAAAAAAAAAGGGGCGATTTAATAGATGATGCACAATTTTAACCTAAATTATGGATGATCTAAAAAATCGAAACCCCCTTAAAAAAACTGTGCCCATTTTAACTTTGGGCGATAATAATCGCTCAACATAATCCCAAAAACTTTTATTTGGGCCCCAATTTAGCTCCCCAGGGCGCTATAGCAAAAGACCTGTTTGAAACTTTCCTGATAGGGGGGGGCCCTGCTGGTTTCCCATAGCTTTAAAACCCCGGCTTTTATGCAAACCTATAGAAGCCGTAAACACCCCCCTGAATTCAAAAAGAAAACCAAAGGGAAAAAAGGGGGTGAAAGGGAAGATAATCAATGTAGTGAGACAACCCCTTTAAGGGGTTTTCTCACCACAATGATCAGCTTTAAACATGTAGACAAAAGTAAATAGAGACTACTACCAAATACATTGGCGTTCTGATTTTTCTGTGTTTAGTAAAGGAATGATTTTATCTCCTTTCTTGTGTTCATAAGTTTCCCCCAGGTTTCCAACCCATCTCCCCTCTGCCACACTGCCCCAGTTGCCCGCTGACTTTTTTAAATGACCCCCATTCCTGCTAGGTGTTATCTCAAAAAAAAGAGCTTGGGTTTTTTTTATGTTACTGAAAAATTTTTTAAACCTCAAAGGTACTTGACTTGTTGGGCCAAAAGTTTACATCAGCCACAACCAGAGTTTTCTTTGATTGAGGTCGATTAACTGCAGAATCTAAGGGGAAGACAAAGGGAGGGAAACTATCTTGTTGCTTAGCAACCCCGGGACAAATTTCAGGGTGCAAAAAACCCCCCAAAAAAAATAACAACCCGGAAGCCTAAAAAAGACCCTTTGGTTGCCTGTGCAAACTCTTTTCTGGTTCACTTGGGGGGCATAGGGGGTTTTTAAAATTTGGGGAATACATAGCAATACAGTGATGTAATGATATATATTTTAATAGTGATCTACAGATCACTGAATCAGGTGCCCTAGGGGGACTTGTAAAAAAAAATGTGAAAAATTAAAGAAAAATAAAAAATAAAACCCCAAACAAAAAAATAATAGAAAAAAAAAACAATCACTGCCCTTTCCAAATCATTTATAAAAAGCGATTATAGTGCATTGAAACCCCCCAAATTTTGTACCAATTAAACTGTAATTTATCCCCCAAACAAAAACCCCCTAATCGTCCGTAAAACAGGAAAAAGGGAAAAAAGTTAGGCCCGGGGCGTCCCCTAGGGCGGTTTTTTTCGGGGCTCGGGGCCCGAATTTAAAACCCCCCCTGTGCCCCCAGGGCTTTCCCCGGGGTCCAGGCCTTTTGCCCCGGGCCTTTGACCCGGGTGGCCCTTTAGGGGTGCATGTTTCTTTCCCCGGGCCCCCCCAAAAGCCCCGGGGGTTTCCCGGGGAGAGATGAGCCGTCTGGGCCCCATACGTGGGGGCCCCCAGGTTGACACCCAAGGGCCTTTTAAATTATACCCCCCCCCCTTCCCTTTACCCAACACCCTATTTTTTCTTTCCCTTTAAACTTTAATTAAATTTTTCCCCAATTCCAAACCCTAAACAAAAAACCCTCCCTTTAAAATTTTTTTTTTTTTTTTCCCCACTTAAAAAACCCTCCCATCCCCCAAAAAATTAACCTTTTCCTTACCCCCCTTCTTTTTCCCCCTTTACCCATCCCCCATTATAATTGCCCCCCCAACATATCCCCCCAAAAAATTCCCTACCTTTTTCCCCCAAACCCCCCGGTTCCCCCCAATTTTCCCCTATAACCCCCTATCCCCCCCCTCATTTTGTGGATATCCCTCCTTCCCCAAAAATCCCTCCCCGTGGAAAAGAAAATCCCCCGTTTCCCCCCTAATGCCCTTTCCTTTAAAACCCCCATTTTCAAAATTAATTCCCCTTTTTTCCCCCTAACCCCCCTTGGCCCCCAAATACCCCCGCCTTCCCCATTAAACTCCTTCCCTTTTAAAAATTTTTTAAAATATCCTTTCCCCCCTATATGCCCCCAAAACCCCTTTTCCCCCAAAAAAATCCCTTCTTTAAAAAACCTCCTAACCCTAAAAAATTCCCAACCCCCCAAAAAAACCTATTTTGCCCCCAAAAATTTCCCCATCCCCTAAAACAGTTATGCTCCCCAAAAATTTCCCCTTTTTTCCCAAAACCCTCCTTTTTCCCCCCATGTCATTTTTCCCCCCAAAAAATTTTTCCTTCCACCCTTTTATTAAATTTTAAAAGGGCCTTTGCCCTTTTTAAAAAAGCCTTTTTTTTTGTGGCCCCCCATTTTTTTCCCCCCCTTTTTTTTATACCATACCCCCTTCCACCCATACCCCCTTCCCCAAATCCCTGTGTTCCCCCAAAAATTTTGCCCGTGAAAAATTTCCCCCGGGGCCCCTTTTTTAACGCCTGTGGCCCCCTTACCCTGGGCCCCCCCCTTTCCCCATTTTTTCCCCCCAAACCTTTCCAACCCCCCCCCATAATGTGCCCCCCTTTTTTCCCCCCCCCCCAACTCCTCCCCCGCCCCCCTATACTGCCCCCATGCCCCTATTAAAACCCAAATTGTTTGGGCCCCCTATATATGCCTAAGGGGGGGCCCCCCTATACTGCCTGTGGCCCCCTATCTGGGCCCCAGTGCCCCCTTTTTAAATTTTTTGGGGGCCCCTTTACCCGCCTGTTTGGGCCTCTTATACTGCCTCAGTGGCCCCCCTATCGCCCTCAGTGCCCCCCAAAAACCCGCCTGTGCCCCCCTTATACTGCCTGTGCCCCCCTTTTAATTTCTGCCCGTGCCCCCCTATTTATGCCCGGTCCCCCTTAATTAACTGACTGTGGCCCCCCCTTTTCCCGCCTGTGGCCCCATATATGCTTTTAGTGCCCCCCATATTTCCTTAAATGAGGGGGGCTTTTTTTTTTTTTTTTTGGGTATACCAAAAAATTAAGGGGTTGCTGGAAAAAGTGAGGATTCTAAAAAATTTTTTGTTTCCCAAATCCCAGGGACAAAATATTGGCCGGGACAAACGGGATGAAAAAGAGAACCGGATGGGAAGAAAAGGAAAGTTAACGACGCTGTCCGAAAAAAACGTCCCCCGGTGAGTTACTAAATGTAACTGCAGTGTAATCACTTATATTTCTGCAGAGTCTACATACAACTAGTATCTACCACTATCTGGTCACTGTATGGCGGTGGTATATGTAATCAGAGCCTGTGTACAGCTGATGGTCACATGTGGGGGTCCCCGTTTGGTCAGGGTCTGGCAGGATTATTTGAGCCTTAAGTAGAAAATATTTTGGGGTCTTGGTTTTGTAGGAGGGTTTTAGTAACAATCACTTGTCTGGTAGATTTGCTCCATGTATCGGTGTATGTTTTGGTGACTGTTTAGGGGTATTGTCATATGAAGGTGAGAAGTTCTGAAAAAGTAAATTTGTCAGTGGGTTTGATTTTTACTGTACAGTGACTGCTGAGGGGGATGGACGGGATCTGTGTGGAATGTGCAGAAAATTAGTGACAGGAACACAAGGTTTTTCTCTGCAAAAAAACATCCGCAGTTCACAATGAGGCGTGAAAAATGTCGTGTGAACCCAGCCCTACCCAGAAAAACACAATGGGCCCGAGCCCCGGATGTTTTAGGACCCTAGCAACGCCCCTGGTTATGGCTATAAGACTATGACAACATAAAAACACAATTTTTTACAAACACATTTCTATTGTGTAAAAGTAATAAAACATAAAAGCCTCTATAAAATTCATATAATTGTTATCCTAACGACCCATATAATAAAGTTACCATATCATTTATACTGCATGGTGAACACTATCAAAATGAAACCAAAAAAAATGGCAGATTTGCAGGTTTTTTATTCTATTTTAAAAGCCCAATGCTAAAAATACTGTGAAACACCTGTGAGCCCAAAATGCACAATACATCCATAGATGAGATCCCTGAGGGGTGTTGAATCCAAAATGGGGTGACTTCTGGAAGCTTTCACTTGCTCTGGTACTTTGGGGCTTTGCAAATGCAACATGGCACCCACCAAAATATGCGTTCCAAAAAGCAAATAGCACTCCCTACCTTGTACTCCCTGCCATGTGCCCCAACAGCAGTTTACATCTACATATAGGGTGTTGCCAAACTTGGAAGAAATTGTGCAACACATTTAGGGGTGCTTTTTCCCAGGATCCCTTGTGAAAATGAAACATTTTAAACTAAACATTTTTACAGCCTAAGACCAAATAAATTTGTGAAACACCTGTGGGGTCGATATACTCACTATACCCATGGACATATTAAGGGGTATAGTTTCCAAAATGAGGTCTTCTTATGGGTTTATTAAAGGGGTTGCCTCACTACAGACACTGATGGCATATCGCTAGGATATGCCATCAATGTCTTATAGGTCACCTATCTCCTAAACAAGCCCTGAAACCTCTCCATTCTGAACAGACAGGTGGTCGGGACTATATAGACATGGGAGGTAGGACCCCTTTAAGTTTTAGCACCTTAAGGTGTCTGCAGACCTGAAATGGTGCCTAAAAATATTCTAATGAAAATGAGACCCTGAAATCCAGTAGGTGAAACACATAGAGGGATAATAAATCTTCTAAATGCTGTTTTAAAAACTTTAAGGGGTGTAGTTCCTTAGATGGAGTCAATTAATGGGGGATCTAACATAGAGGTCCCTCAAAGTCTTTTCAGAACTGGACTGGTCCCTAAAAAAATCTGTGTTGCAAATGTTCTTGAAAATGTGAAAAATTATTACTAAATTTCTGAACACCCTAATGTTGAAAAAAAAAAGACACTTAAAAATGTTTCCAACATATAGTAGAGTTATGGTAAATGCAAGTTATAAACTATTTTGTGTGGAATAACTATCTATTTTATGCACATTTTCATGACATTTTGATATTTTTCACAAATAAACAAGGATTGTATAAACCAAAATTTATTACTAACTAAAAGCACAATGCGTGACAAGTATGAAAGGGTTTTTCACCCTTTTTCTGGCGTACAATGCACCTAACTGAGCCGGCTACGATGTCTAATGCACCTAATGAATGTGTTACGCGCATTGTTTGTAAGACTCGACACTTTCGAATGCGCCGAGATAGATTTGCTGTAAGGGGCAAATATTTCCAATATTTCTCAACTTACACCAGTACATTAATAAAAGAAATTTTTATTATAATTATCAAACTGTAAAAAAATGTCATTATTTAAAATTTAATGAAAAATCTGATCATATAAAATTAATATAAAAATATATAATGTCCCCAAAATATAGAAATGTCTCCTATAAAATGTATTTAAAATTCGTAGAATCTTAAACTAATTTTACACTAAATAACCCACTAATTATGTTGTTTAGATTTATATATTTTACATTTTTACTACATTAAATTTGAAATTTATTTTTGCTGCTCTCACCCTTTATTCTGCATACAGCAAGAGCCAGCACAGCATAGGTATGGCTGGGACCTGTTGTCCTCCAAGCAGGATCAGTACCATAGTTTCTATTCACTGACATGCTATTCTAATGACTTTTCTTTTATTTCCAGCCTGTCTATAACCTTAATACATGTTAGGCGCATTACTTATGCGCCTAAGTTCCGTAATGCACCTAACACATAGACGAGGCACGTCGAACTTTACATACCATTTATGAACACACAAAAACCACTTTCATACATCACGCGCATTATACACTGAAAATGAGACTCGACTATTCACTTCAACGCGACTTCCTTCATACATGTCGCCCAATGTGTCACGGGAAAATATTCTCTGACTCACATAGGTAAAAAAAAATTTTTTTAAAGTTATTCCCACGTAATGTGACACATGTCAAATTTAAAAAATGGGGCTCTGGCAGGAAGATCAAGACAGGGTGTGACCTCAAGGGGTTAATGCTCATAAACCTTAAACATAGTGATGGAATGTTTGATTTGGCAATATTTCATTGCATTCAATTTTATAGATGCCTAACTTACAATCATATATGTATTTTCCATATTTAAAGCATGACGTTGAGGTTTATATAAATTTGTCCATGTGTTTTAAAGGACATGGCCCTTAGTGATTAAATGTAATGGGAATGGTGATTAGCACTGACTCCTTGCAGTATAAGGACCTTAGAACCATTCATGACCTGGATATTATTAGCGACGAGTTTTCATTGTAGGTTTCAACGTGGCACCTATGTTATTGAGTGCAAGTGAGGCAGGTCTATCCTTAGGGCTATGGGCTAGCTATATATCAAGCTATGTATATAAAGGTATATAAATCAATTAATATACAGTTTTATTACATAATATAACATTAAAATCTAAATAAAGCTACAATGTTTGGGCAATGGGTATTTAAGAACTTGTTCTATATAACAAAGAATGGAGTTCAAAATACGCTAGTATGTGAGTAGTCGGGGATAACGCAGAAGTGCAATGCATTTCATTCATGTCTATGTTCAATCTTGGCACCATGGGCATTTCAGACCATCACCTTCACAGGCTTTATGGGCTCTGCCTTTGTGCCATAACTACAACTGACTTATTGCCATGAAACAAGGAGCCATCAGATTCGTCTACTATGTGATTAGTTTTGTCTTGTGATATTTTTACACTTCCTACCAACTGGATTTGACATATCCTTCCAAGAACTTTCCTTGCCTGTACATTCCTATCAATATCAGTCATAAACAATTTCACATCATAAGCTTAATTCCATAGGGAAATTAACAATGAATGTAATGAGTGTCATCATACTCTTCTTTCTGTCAGGACCAAAGGAGAATTGTGACAAGGAGCTGATGTTATGTAGAACTGGTATAGAGTCAAAAAAAGACAATATTACAATTTTTGTTCATCCCGCAACACATAAAATGGAATAAAGAGGGATCAAAAAGTCATATAAACACCAAAGTGGTACCAATGAAAACACCATTTCATCCTGCAAAAAAAGCCCTAACACAGCCCTAATAAAAAGTTATGGCTATCAGAATATAGCAATGCATAGTGTTTTTTTACAATAAAAGTGCTACAGCATAAAAAACTGCACAAATTGGGTATCGCCATAATCGTGTTGCCTCACAGAGTAAAACTAACATGTCACATATGCTGCATGGTAAAAAGTGTAAAAAAAAATTAATAAAAAACACTTTCAAGATTTCAGCATTTTCTTCAACCTGCCTCCCAAAAACACAGATTTAAAGATGATCAAAAAGCCATGTCCCCCCAAAAATGGTACTAATGTAGACTCATCCCACAAAAAAGAAGCTCTTAAACAGCTCTATACACAGAAAGATTAAAAAAAATATGATTCTCAGACTATGGCGATGCAAAAATGTCTTTTCTATTTTGAATAAAAGTGTTTTTATTGTGTAAAAGCAGTAAAACATAAAAAAATATACAAATTGGGTATCACTGTAAGGCCTCGTTCACACGGCTTATTTCGGACGGATTTGCCGACGGATTGACGATCGTCAATCCGTCGGCAAATCCGTCCGAAATAATTCACAGCCTATTTTCTATTGATTTCAATAGAAAATATGGCTCGTCGTTCACAGAACGCAAAATTCCGTTCCGGATTGCCGCCGCGGATTGACGACGGCAATCCGGACGGAAAAACAATTGACATGTCAATTATTTCCGGACGGATTCACCACCTACAATGATTGTAGATGGTGAATCCGTCGGGAAATCAGTTACAAATACGTGCCACACTTAGTGGCACTTATTTGCAACTGATTTTCAACTGATTTCAGAACGTATTTACATCGGAAATCCGTTGTAAATACGTTCTGAAATAAGCCGTGTGAACGAGACCTAATTGTATCAACCTGCTGAGTAAAGCTAGCATGTCATTTATACTGCACGGTGACTGCTGTTGAAAAATAACACCACTTTAGGACCTTAGAATCATTTATGACCTGGATATTATTAGCGACGAGTTTTCAGACATGGGCATTTCAGACCATCACCTTTACAGGCTTTATGGGCTCTGTCTTTGTGCCATAACCACAACTGATTTATTGCCATGAAACAAGGAGCCATCAGATTCGTCTACTATGTGATTAGTTTTGTCTTGTGACATTTTACCCTTCCTACCAACTGGATTTGACATATCCTTCCAAGAACTTTCCTTGCCTGTACACCCCATCAATACGTCAAAAACAATTCACTCATAATTTAAATTGCATGGGGAAATTAACAATGAATATAAAATGTCAAAAACCTTCTTTCTGTCAGGACAAAAGAATTGTGAAAAGGACTGTGTTATTAGAACTGGTATAGAGTCATTACAGTCATGTCTCTTTAATATAGAAAACTAGTAAGACCCGGTTTTGCCCCCATAGATGGCCAACAGACAAGGGTAAAAATAGCTGAAAAAATATGTAAATTATACCAAAAGGAAAAAGGGTAATACTGCTAGGAACTTTTGATGCATCTCATTTCTTGGAGAAAGAGCCAGAATCCTATATATAATGTAATAAGGTCATAAAGGTCCACCAGATCAAAAGGAATTCTTGGTGGCCCACGGGTTGAAAAATTCGCATAGAAAAAAAGGGCCCAAAAGGGCAACTCCTTTTAGATCTGAAATTGGAGTCAATCACCGGCCACTAAAGTTTATTTCTTGATTTACAAATAACCTAGTAGACCTCATAGATTACATGTCCTGTGTGCACAGTGATATAATTGTGGATAAATACAAGTTCTGTATAGATGGAGACTGAACAAACATTATATTTTCCATAACCCCCCAAACCGTAGTTGATTTTTTCAACATTTTTGAAAAAATGTAGGATCTGCAAAACTACAGGAAAATTTGTGGACAAGTCTGTTCTGTTCCCTTTGAATTGCAAATAATTTTTATGTTCCTGAGTCCTGCCTAGTTTGGTGGGATTTCACAAAAAGGACATGGTGTTCTTGGAAAGTAAGGTGTGGAGCTTTGATGTCCTTTCTGACGTCAATGAGTACAGGTGTGACTACAATGAATACTCATGCAAATGATCACACTTATAAAATTTAAAACCAAAAAACCTTTCCCTGTAAAAATTCGGAAAAATTGCAATGCCCCAAATATTTTTAAAGTAATTTCTGAAAAATGTGTAAAAAAAAGCACCTAATCATAAAAAAATCCAGCCTAGGGGGAATATAATAACGTTTAAAACCAAAGTTTATAAACAATATAAAAAGACACATAGCATGATTTCTCACATCTGACATGAAAACAGAAAAAACCTTACCCTTTTAGGGCAAATTTGGGAAACCCAAAGTTTTTTATATTTGCCAAATGCCAGAATAATGAGAGAGGGATAGTGGCATAGGTCTTTTTTTAAAACATAAAATTTTTGTAAAGTCAATATATATAGCATTTTCTGTAGTCTAAAAATACCCCATGCCACTGGTTACAAGTCTCAACTACTTCCTATTGTTGCTGCTAATTTTTGCTGTGTTATCCATCTCTATTTGACTGCTGCGGTAAAAAAATGAGTGAAATTTCATCTACAGGGATATAAAAGCAGTATTGGGCTCCATAGTCATATGACATCAAGTATTTGTGGCATGTCCACAGACATCATAAACACCACTCACAAAAAGTCAGCAATATTTGGCTTTTGGTTGAAATTTCAGGAAGAACAAAAAAAATTATTGACTTTTTTTAAATAACTAAATGAGACCATCTCTTAACTTTAGAATGCACATTTAGCTGCTCAATGTTTCAGTAAACCCAAAAGCCAATTTCTGATCTCAACAAAGAGCTAATTTGGGAAAATTTAGAACAGTGTTTGATCCCTGAAGCGACTAATTTAAAATAGAAATCAAAATTGAATTGGGATTTAACAGCCCTCCTCCTCATCTTTCACATTTTTACATCATAGACCAAAAATACCCACCTTACATTGATCAATAGTACTTCACCATTTCGAAGCTTCAAGCGAAAATTTTCCAAAAAAAGTGGCCATTGAGCTTAGAGTGTCACAGAGTATCATCAGCAGGTTGCTACAAAGGCAAATAAGTGAACGTCCTTTGGCTCCATCACACACTGAATACAGCTTCATTGTAAACAATGCGGAACTGGATAATGAATGCCCCACAACCCAAAAGCATTTTGGGTGCGTTTTACATGACAATGACAAAATATCGTTCAATTTTTCAACCGGTATTTTTACGTTTATTTGGCCATAGGGGGGGCATTTTTCTGCGGGTTTTCGGATTTCCCGCCATCCCCCCCTTTACATTGACAAATTCATGTGCCCCGAAACCGGGGAGAAGATGAACAGTTCTAGTTTTTCTACACCCCGAGGGGAAAAACCTCTGGGAGGAATCCAGCAGTATGAATTACGCACGCATTTTCTATTTTAACCAATTAAAGGTTGACAGCATTTTTCAGAGGTTTTTAAAACCCCAAAAAGTCGTCCCACGAAAACCATCTTTTTGGGGGTTACCCTTTAAGGGGTGGGAAAGGCAACCAATGTCAATCAAATAGGGGTGAACAAATAAATCTGATGATTTGATTTTAGGAAAAAATTTGATTCTAAACGGGGGCGAAATTTCCTGGGAATTTGTGATAACTAGTTTGAGCGATTTCGTTGGCTACGAATCGTCGATAGTCGATAGTCGCCGCTACGTAAGGGGTTTTTGAAGGAGCACGATTAAACCGATGACCCCTTAAAGTCTTTTGGGGGCAACAAGACCCCTTTTTTATTTCACCCAAACAAGGGTGAGAAGCTAAATTAAAAACCACAACATCAAATGGATACTTCTACTTTTAGGCAACACACTTAGTTATAAAAGTCACAGAAAAAAAGTCAAAACCCATTTTATTCCCTGTCTTTACCACAGCCTGACCCTTAAAAACCTCATCCCCAAAAAATTAAAAAGTGCCAAAAGGGCAGTAGTTTGAACCATCATGTTCCCGAACTGGACATTGAAACCCCTGTCCTGGAACCAGCATGAGCCCCAAACCCATGACCCCCACATTTAAAAAGTCCGCAAAAAGGGAGTCTTTCAACCACCTTTTTAGTTAACGGGGCAGGGGACTATACCTGTCCTGGCCCCCAGACCCCAAAAACCTGCATGACCCCCACTTTTTAAAAAGTGCCGGAAAAAGGATCTTTAAACCACCATTTTATTTTCACGGACATTGACTATACCGCCTGGGCCAACGCAGGGCCCCAAAACCTGCATGACCCCCCACATTTAAAAAGGCCGGAAAAAGGAGCTTTCAACCACCTTTTATTTCACGGACTTGACTTCCCTGCCCCCGGCCCAGCATGACCCCCAAACCGCATACCCCCACATTTAAAAGTCCGGAAAAAGGAGTCTTTAAACCCACCTTTTTTAGTTTCACGGACATTGACTATACCTTCCTGGCCCAGAAATGACCCCAAAACCCTGCATGCCCCCCATTTTAAAAAAATCCCGGAAAAAGGAGTCTTTCAACACCATTTTAGTTTCACTGGACATTGACTATCCTGTCCGGGGCCCCAGCATGACCCCCCAAACTCTGACCCCCACTTTTAAAAAGTCCGAAAAAGGATCTTTCAACCACCATTTTTTAGTGAATGGCATTGACAAACCTTCCTGGGGCCACAGCATGAGCCCCAAACCTCATGACCCCCACATTTAAAATGCCGACAAAGGACCCCTTTCACCCCATTTTAGTTGAACTGGACATTGACTAACCCTGTCCGGGGCCACAGCATGACCCAGGCCGGAGTTACAGGGGGTGCGGTGAAACCCGGGCGGGCTCCGTCACTATTAACACGCGGGTTAAAAAAATGCCCTGATGACCAGCAACGAAAACGCGGCTAAGCAGAGTGCAAAGCGAAGTGTGAGAACTCCAGCCTTCCTCTTACACATAAATACCTGGGTACCCTTTTCCCCCCCCCAATGAGTGGGGACCAATTGAGCTTCATTTGGGAAATACTGGGGGTTTTAACGCTCCGTTACCCGGGCCCTTTACTTCATTTTTTTCCATTTTACTCAACGGGCTGGAGGAAAGGGTCCTGTATTTTTTTCTCTGTCCTGCTCCTACTCCTTTCCTCTGAAAAACCCTACACGGTCAATTTTTCCTGTACCTCCCTTTACAAAGGGGAATTTTTTTAACAGCTTTTTGTACATAAAGTTTTTTAGTACTTTAAATTTCTAGAAAAACATTTTAAAATAGATGGAATCCCACCATGCTTTTTTCCCTTTTTTTTTTCATTTATTAAATGGGCTGCCCAAACAGGATTGATAGCTATTTTAAAGACTTGCAAAAACAAGTCATTTGCAATATGTGTCCATAACATGTCCACCTTTTCCTTTTCTGACAGCACCAACCCTTAGCCCTCTTGACAATTGTAAAACAAATGTCTGTTAAAAACAACTTTTTTTTAGAATAGGCCCCTGTAGTAAGCTGCATTCACAGAAAAATGCCCCCAAAAATTAAAAGCAGACCCTTTTGACCATTTTGGTCAATTGTGAAGAACAAATGTCTGTTAAAAAACAACTTTTTTTAAAATAGGACCGTAGATAGCTGCTTTCACGCAAAATCCCCCAAAAATTCAAAGCAGACCCTTGACCCTTTGGTCAATTGTGAAGAAAAATGTCTGTTAGAAAAACTTTTTTTTTATAATGGGACCGAAATTTTGCTGCATTTCAAAGCACCAACCCAAAAAATTATAAAAATGACTTCTAAAGCCACTGTTAAAAATTGTAGGGAAAAGCCCATTTAGAACCCACATTTCTGTTAAAAAGGGACCATGATTATTGCTGTATCTCCAGCTACATGACCCCAAAAAATAAAATATGATTCTCACCCACTATAAAAATTGTGAGGGAGAAACCATTAGAACCACTTTACTGTTTCCCAAAAGGGACCAAAATTTAGCTGAATCCACAGCAACATGCCTCAAAAAATTATAAATATATTCTCAGCCACTTTTAAAAAATTTGGAGGGAAAATGCCACTTAAAAAGTACATTTCTTTTCCCAAAGGACCATGATTATTGCGTATCCCAGCAACAGACCTCAAAACCATTGACAAGCGAAAATTTCTTAAATAAAGTAGTAAAGGAAAAAGGGGTGTTGTATAAAACCCTTTTGCTGTTTTTTAAGTCTCCCACACAAACCAGCAAAATGAACTGTTGGAAAAGAGAATAAAAATTGCAGTAAGAAAAATCATTTTAAAAAAAATTTTAAAAGGGGACCATTTCGTTTAAAAAGGGAAATGGGAAAAACTGGAAAACTAAGGGTACCTCGCAAGGGGGGGGCCCAACATCACAGAGATCCATGCCTGATTCATTTTGATGAAAGTCAAACACCACATTATCTGGGAAAGCCAAAGCTTTGTCTTAAAACTCCCCAGCGGCTAAAGGTCCGCTCAGAATACCTGGCTCTGGCAGAAAACCCTCTATGGCGTAAAACCACTCGGGCCATTCCCCCCTTTTTGATACCCGAATCTATTGGGCCGGGAACACTGAAAAAAAACATCGGTTTGAACGCAATAGTCGTGCACCATATTTTAAAGCTGATCTCGGGTTTTTGGATGTGTCCCTGCTTTTGCATGCTTTGGGGGTGGTAAACAAAGTTTTGCCAGAGTCACCCATTGGGCTTCTGCCCTGCCCTGCTTGCCGCAAACGCCTACTTGGCACTTACTCTGTCACGTCGCTGATTTTCCCCCGTGACATTTGGGAAGTGAAGCAACGCAACAATGTCTCCATTGACAATCACAAGGTCTCCATTTCCGCTTTTTACCCTTATTTGGGGGGGGAAAGGGAAATGCTGTTTTTGTTTTGTCCCGGGATCCAGAGGGGGGCCACCCAGAACTGTTGTTCATTTTGTGCCTTAATCGAGATCATGTTGGGGAAATGGGCATCCACACTCAGTAAAATTTTAGCCTTGTTTTCCCAAGCCTCGGGGTCGAGGGCACTACAAACTGATCTTCCCTCATCTTCCTCCTCCCCCTCAAATTCGCCCATCCCTTTCCAAGGCGGGGACCGATAACATCTGTCTAGAATACCTCCTCCTCTGCCTCCGGGCCGTTTTAAACACAGCCCTGACTGCCAAGATCCCCTGAAGCTGATCGCCCCCTGCACTAGCTCTGGACCCCAACCATGCCTAATAAGACCGTTTAAATTTGTAAAAACCTGTAGGGCCTTGTGGATTTGACGGAGAGAAAGGTCCGTCCGCATCTGTTCCTCTCCCCCTCCGTCCTGGGGACCTTTTTTGTTTCAAAATTTCCAACGACTTTCCAGAAAAACTAAATCACCACAATGCCTGCTGACAAGGCATTTCCGCACTGACCATTTTGGTGGTTTCTTCAAAACGCAAGGAGGTGCAGAGCCTTCACCTGCCTCCACCTCGGTGGTTCAACACCCCGGGGCCCAAAACCGCTGCTTGTCAGGCCATGTTCATTTGTACTGCAAAAGGGGCATTCGCTGCTGCCACAACGGGGGACTGTGGGGGTGGAATTCCACATTCCCACTCAAAAAAGAACGGTTAGGGGGGAGGCCGACTGACCTGCAACGCACCCAGGCGGGAGAAGCGGGGCGAACGGCGAAGTGCAACTCGACCCGAGCCTTCTTCAGCAGAAGTCCAGACCCGGTAGCTCTTAGAAATTCTGGACGACAAGTTCATGACATGTGCCAGGGAAGGGAAAGGGTCCACCTACCGATCAAGGCGGCCCCAATTTCCCCGTTATCGCACACCACCTTCCGGCACAAGTTCTTGTCACCCCCCCAGCCTCGGTTTTTCGTTGCTTAAGCCGTCCCAATCCTGACCTTGTGTGGGACGGGCTCCAAGGAGATTAAAATTTTAACACGCCTGGTGTCTCTGGGGACGTGATGCCACCAAGGACCTTGGGGAAAGAGCCCTGCACCATCCTGGGTTTTGAAAAATGTGCCCGAGCCTGAGACCCCTGTCACCACCAGAGACATCCACCCAGCTCACCCTGAGCTGTCACAGAGATATACGCCTTGGGCCCGCTTACTAGTCCATTTTTGGTGGTGAATAACTTTCCGGACACAATGCAGACAAAGCGCTGAAATTTTTGATCACGGGCTGGCCCGGCAGGAGGCTTTTTTGGCAAAGAAATGCCCGCTCGGTCTGGTAATTTGGGGGGAAGCGAGGGCATGACGTGGCGGAACCCATCTGGTCCCCCCAGACGGGAAAAGGGAAAAAATTTTCCAAGGGGCCCAAAAACCTGCAATGGCCGACTTCGGCTTTTGGCTTTGGGGTGGTTTGGGTTAAAGTGTTTCTTTTGCTCCCCAAAACCCGGGAAAACAGAAGGCGGCGCTAGACTGGCCCTGTAACGCGTGCAGGTCGTCAAACTGGCGAAAGGGGAAGGGGTAGATGGGTCTCTGGGGGTCTGGTGGTACTCGGCGACGGGGGAGGCTGAAGCGGAGGCTGATCCACTGACCAGAGACATGGGCACTGAGGAACCTTTGGGGGGGCGGAGGAGAGGAGGCGGAGACAGAGGGGTGACAGTGGTTGGAGGCCCGGCTCGGTCTGGCCTTTTTTGGCCAATGTTCCCTCCATTTCAAACCCTCATTCCTGCATGTACTAACATGTTTTTGGGGGTGGTTAACCACTTAAGTTTTTGCCTCACTTGCGTTTACGGGAAAGTGGCATAAATCGCTGGGGGAACAGAGGCTTGCCAAAAAAAGGCCCAGGGTTGAGAGGTCCTGGACCTTTTGACGGGGATAACGAGGACGGGTTTTTCGTGACCTGGCTGGGGGAATCATTCACGACTTCGCGACCGCCCTCTCCCTTTTTGGGCGGACCCTATTGACACTACCCCACGTCTTTCCCCCCGCCACGATGAAGCCCGCAAGCAAAACTGCGAAAAGACCAGGGTGGATCCGCAATGTCGTCATCACATCATCATCATCAACACAGGTGACTTGGGCGTCCTGACTTTCGCACCAAAGCTGCGGGCTACAAGCAAGGGGCATGCAAGCGTTGCCGACCCCCGGGTTTTTTGCCGATTGACCCGGCTTCCTCACCCCTCTGATGGCATCATAACGGGGGTCGAGCAGACTAAATCATCCCTTGATCTTTTAACAGCCTTCTGACCCCAAAGCTTTTGTCATCAAAGAGGTCTTCAAACAATGGATTATCCACAGTGGGGGTACACAGTTTACATTTGGGCTGCCTTCATGTGGACGATGCTGATACACATTTGTGCCGTGACTGCGAGGACGAGGATTAAGACTGCAGTGCAGTTCATTAACCCTGAAGGACAAATTGGCACATGTTCGTTACTTAGATTCACAGGCCCGACCCACGAGACAGGGGCCCGACGGGCCTGCAACTGACGATCCGCGGCATGCGGTTGTGCCCCGCACTGGGAAAGGGGCACCTTCTCTTGTACCTCTACCTCCATGTCTACCCCCCCTTTGCTCCTTTCCCCTGCATTTCGCTCCCTGTTCAAAATATAAAAATTTGAAAGGATGGGAAAAGTTTTTGAAAAACCTATTAAAAACGGCAAATCACAGCTATTTTCAAAACCCCTCTAATCAAAACAAAAATTGCGGATTCAAATTAAAATGCAAGGGGTCTAAACAAATCTAGACGGGGAAAAATCCAAAAACCTATCTGTTATTTTTTTGGGATAAAAACTATTTTTTTGCACCTTTCAAATTTCCCTGGGTGAAAATGAATTGCTGTTTTTAAGATTTCGAAATTCGCTCAATGAACATGCGGTCCAAAAATCAAAAAAAACGTAATTTTGTTTGATATTAAACTATTTTTTGCACCTTTTAATTCACCCGTGGTGAATATAAATTTCTGTTTAAGATTTTTCGTAATGCTGCGTCAAAACAGGGTGGGTGCGCAAAATCAAAAAAAACAACTGTTATTTTTTGATAAATAAACGGTATTTTTTGCACCTTTTAATTCACCTGTGTTTTAATATAGAATTTCTGTTTTAAAAATTTACGTAGATGCTGCCAATGAACATGCTGGGTCGCAAAAGTCAAAAAACACTAACTGATTTTTAAAATAATAAACTGTATTTTTTTTCACCTTCAATTCACCTGTGTGAATATAGAATTTCTGTTAAAAAATTTCGTAGAGCTCGCAAAAAACAGTGCTGGGTCGCAAAAATCAAAAAACACGAAAATGTTATGTTTGAAAAAAATAAACGTAATTTTTTTCACCTTTCAATTCACCTGTGGGGATATAAATTGCTGTTTAAATTTACGTACGCTGCGTCAATGAAAATGCTGGGTGCGCAAAAGTCAAAAAAAAATAACTGTTATGTTTTGAATAATAAACGGTTTTTTTGCACCTTTCAATTCACCTTTGGGGAACAAGAATTGCTGTTTTAAATTACTAGATGCCCGTCAATAACATGCTTTGGGGGCGCAAAAGTCAAAAAAAAACTAACTGTTTTTGTTTAAATAATAAACATTTTTTGCACCTTTCAATCACCGTGGGGAATATAAATTCTGTTTTAAGTTTTCTAGATTCCGCAATGAAAATGCTGGGTGCGCAAAAGTCAAAAAAAACGTAACGTTTTTGTTTTGTAAATAAACGGGAATTTTTCACCTTTCAATTCACCTGTGGTGAATATAAATTGCTGTTTAAGATTTACTAGATCTGCGTCAATGAACATGCTGGTGCGCAAAAAATCAAAAAACACGTAACTTTAGTTTTGATATAATAAACGGGATTTTTTGCACCTTCAATTCACCTTGGTAATAAAATTGCTGTTTTAAAATTTTTCGAGACGCTCAATGAACATGCGGGTGCCAAAAGCAAAAAAACAGTAAATGGATGTTTTGTACGATACAACCCCGGGATTTTGGCAACAAAAAACCTGTGCACTACAAGATTGCTGTTTTTAATTTAAGTGCAAGTGGAAAATACAACGCACAGGTGAATGGTAAAATTTAACACCTATCGAAAAGTATACTGATAAAAAAGTGATTTTCAGCTAACAAAGAACCTGCAGTTACAAAAAATTTTTTTACCAAAAAAGTTTTAGGCTGCCCAAAATCCAGGAAATATTCATAGCAAACGTTAATAAAAAATATTCCACTACAATGTCTACATTAATCTTTTGAACTTAAACCAGGTTCTTATAGATGACTTGTCGTGTTCGCCCGCGGCCCCCCCCGCTCCCACCGCCATGAATTTACAGCGGTAATGCTGCTTTAAAATTCTCAGCAACTACATAAAAAGTTCAAATCTCTAATCTAACTAAATTGGAAGGGTCACAGCTAATAGTAAGGGTTTTTCTGGCGAAAAACTAATTTCGCTGAGCTGTTTTTTGGCCCCAGGGAAGCGCAGGTCCTATCCCATGGACGCTGAGAGCACTGAGGGGAAACAGGAAACGCTGTTTTATTAAAAAGAGGGCATGGATTTTTCCAGCCAAAACCAACCATACACCCCAGTCATGACTTCGCACACACATCCACCCTCCTATTCTGTAATCTAAATTTCTGGCCCCAAAATTACAGGAACCCGAAAAAGGCCACTTAAAAATGTCACAGATTTTAACCTTAATTATCGCATGATCTGGAAATTTCGATCACCATAAAAACCTTGCCAAATTTTAAATTGCATAAAAAACCTCAACACTATATAACGAATCATTTTTTCTAAAAAGGCCCCAAGCCATGCCCTGACATGGGGGAAAAAAAATGGGAAAAAAAAGGGTGCTCTTAATTCAAACATGCAACATCAGCCAATCAGCACCCCCAGCTTCGTATGTCATAGCCCTATTTATAGGCCACTATTTTACATTTCCCCACTTTCCACTGGTTTTTTTATGTGATATCTCTGCAGCAGCACTAGATTTCACTCTGTGCCAAATAATTCCGATTTTATAGGTACACACAGTGTGTGTGTATCATATACACACAGGTCCCTGAACCAGAGGTTTTTTTTATTTTGGGATGTTGCTCTCTGTGCCAAAGAGTTACTTTTTTTTACTTATTGTGGTGAACTATCTTTGAAAGATAGTGTTTATTTCTCACATACACACATCTCCATTACAGCCAGTTCAGTCTTTTAGGATATTGCTCTCTGCGCCAAAGAATTACTTTTTTCACTTATTGTGATGATTCACCACATATCCCAAAATAATAACCTGCCTGTAATGCAGATGTGTGTATGTGAGAAATATATTTACTATTTTGCCATAGGCTAATACTTACAACTCTATCTGTGATCTATCTGATAAACAACTAATAGGTAACTTTTATTATTATCTAAATCTTAACCCTTATACCTCACATATTTATAAACTCCTGATCTCTAACCTCATATTTAACCCTTTTGCTTCTGAAAGAGGGAATAAGAATCCTTTCTATTATCAAGTCTTGGTGGAACTACCCCCCCACCCCTCCATCCCCCCAGGGGAGCCTTATATCTATAGCGCTCGCGTGCGGCGGAGTTTGTGAGAGAGAATGAATACTTGCTCCTGTAAGGGTCACCAAGCAACATACTTGGGACGTCGTCCCTAATCTCATAGACACAGAACACAAATAAGGCACCCTTGTGTTCCACCGTCTGCAGAGGTCGTCTACATTGTAGACAGAGGTGTCGTCCGATCCACAATTTTTTAAAACGTCACATATACCTGTACCTCGTTGACATGTTTAGCACAGCTAACCTGGCTTTATCAAGGCTTAGAGGGTCCTCAAATCACATGTGTCTGAGCTAACTTCACTTTTATTTCATGTTAGGTAAACACCCGATTCAGGTGCTCACCCAATTAGCCATCAAAGAATCCACATAAAACCACTCCACCTTCCCGCGCCGCACACTACCGTACATGTCACTGCTAAGCTGCACATGCTCTCATGAGCCAACAACCTTCAGTCAAAATTCGCCATCTCATAACGGGCATGCGCCCCATCTTACCGTACTGCCTGTGCCAATGCACTGCAACCAACAGGACACCTCAGCCCTGAATGTATGGGGCTTCACACGCGCACGCATCTCGCGCTCTATCTTATTAATTCGCAAACCTGCGCTGCCTCACCTAGAATGAATAAGGACAGACTAGGTGTCTTCTATCACCAGCTCACAATTGCCATCTTTATCAATCAAATTAGCACCTTCTCTCAATATCTAATATGGCATATTTCATTGCGATTATTATATACTCCACTGTACAAGAGACCACATGTACATTTATCTTACCATAAAGCACTTCTCCTATATATCGTAATATGCATATTCATACTCACAATAGAGCTGCATGACCCCATTAATATTACATGTTACATTATACTATCTTTCTAATGACTTATTCAGAAACCACTTTCTTTTTTAATTGTAATATTCATATTCATTTAAGTAATACTGTAGGCTCTATGGGCTAGCCAACCACCTTCCACAGTTTGACCTACAAAGTCCCCATGAAGGTTTCTCCTCGGCTCACAGCTAGCCATTATCAATCCACCACGTCACAATGGGAAGCTATGCTAAAAACTTAGGTGCATGCTAAAGGACTCAATTATACTTCAAATGCCACTTGCTTCTAGTTGAATCCAGCTTCGCACCGCTCGATTCAGCGCCCAAGCAGATCAACACAATCTCTCTCTCTCTACCATAACATGAGTACATACATAGAATTCTGTCACCTTGCAAACATGCAATTGCTATACATGACATCACTAATTTGTTAAATAGAAATAATAACCGTGGCACTCACGTGATGAATATCTGTCATCATTACAGGGCCCAGGGAAAATTGAGGAAAAACGTAGAGGCACAAAAGCGGGAGGAGGAGAGGTGAGGGGAGGGGGGAAGGGGCGAGAGGGAGATTGAATGGGTGGGGATATAAAAAAAAAACTTTTACGCTGTACTCTGATGAATTCACTTAGTTCATTATTCAACTGTGCACGCGCTCTATACTTGACCATACTTTATACATATTATCATGTTTCTTCAACACAAATTATTATATAGGGATATCAGCAAGATCAAATAAATGCACGAAATGAAAAGCTTCATTCTAGGCCTTTAGATTTCACTGTATTGTTCTGTGGTATCCATTTCTTGCCTCTTCCTGCAAAACAAAATCTACATACAAATCTCACCCTTTCTTTCCCCTAGCTTTTTCACACATATGCCCCAAAATCTTAGCACTCTATTTGCCATTATGTACTTCACAAAATGTGTCTTAGGCTAGGGGTGTCACCTATAGTTTTAATAGTACTCAGATGTTTCGAGATCCGACAATGACAACTCATGTATGGTTTTTCCACATAGATCTTGGGGCAGGTACACATAAGCCCCATAAATCAACCCCTTGGTTTTACCAATTGATGACAATTGTCTTATCTCAAATCTTCTCCTTATCAATGGACTTATACAAAATATTTTGTTTTTCTATATGAATGGACAGAATGAAGACAGTTGCCACAGGTTATGAGCCTCCCACGGAGATGCAACAATGTTTTGTTGACATCTCCTCAAAATGACTATGTACAAAATTCATCCCTAAGACTTTCTTCCTCTTCTATCTTGTTGACACTAGGGTAATTTAGAAATCTCCTCAGAGAATTCTGGATCTGACTTATAATGTGCCAATGTCTTCTTATGTATAGCTCTCATTTCATTTAGCTCTATCATCAAAGGTACCTAGACAACGGAATTAAATCAGTTTTTTCTTTCTTCTTCTTACTGATTAATAAATGTCCTCTGTACACTGGTCCAAAGCCCTTTTAAACGCCTTCCTCAAAACATTTTATTAGGATAATCCCTTGCCAGCTGAAAGACGATGCATTTACCTTCGCTAGTCACATCCGCGTCATTGAAATCCTACTAATGTGATAGAACAATTTCTTCGAGCCCTAAGAAATTGGCCTATGGGAATCCCTTTTTGAAGAAGGTGGTTGGCCAACTAGAGAAATGTACACCAAAACTATTGAGTAGACAATTTTTTTCCGAAATATTTTGTATGAACTCTGTGATTATTTTCATCCACATAATTCAAAGGACTCAAAAAATTAATTTTCTCCCGAATGAATTCAAACGTGAATTTCATCCTATATTCGCACTCGCTTTTCATGAGTCTAGATTCATAATCCATTAATATTTTTTCACTAAACATCCCCAAAATAAATCAATATATTCAATCATTAAAGCGCAACCAAAAACTAAAATCCGATCAGCCGCGTGAATATTTCAAGGTGTTCACGAATAATACACAATAGCATCCTCCCACCAACCACTAAAAATAGATGTGAGCACTCTCTCTCACGCCGGTTGACTACAGAAACAGTTCCATGGCTGCTCCATTTTAATCTGGTTGATAAAAGGTTCCCACTCGCCAAAACTAAATAATAGTTATTGTGTCAAAACAAAATCCAATAGCTGTAATACAAAATCATTGTGTTCCATTAAACTTGGTGTACCTGTCTTGTGTTCAAACAAAATACTTGATTGCTTCTGGCCCCAATCAGTCTGCGCTAGCGTTTACTGTATAGGGATTTTCGTCTAAACTTGCAAGGTGTAGTTCTCTAACTCTCCAACTTGATAGGCTTCCCGTAATTCTCAATCACAGTGTCCTCGTAACGTCCATATCTCGCTCTAAAAACAAATAAACCTGTTAAAGCCAGGTTAGTCTTACGGCGAAACATGTCGCGCATGCGAGGTCTGATAATGACGTATGTTATATTGTGATCTCTCAACCTCTGTCTAGCAAGTTGGGTCTCATGAGGCTGCTCGCGGTGTGTCTAAATGGGGGTGGGACAATTTTTGCGGTCTCCTGCCTGTAACTATGGAGAATTCGGGTGTCGTCTGCCCATGTGTGGTTGGGTTCCTTAATGGGCCTGCCCTAGTACTTTGCTTATCAATAGATAATAAGGGCTCCCCTGTTAGTATAGTAGGTGGTTGGGGTCTTACTCCTCTTCATCCTACAAATCCCGACGCTCGCTCCCCTGACCTTCACTACCTCAGACCTGAATAGTTGATTAATAGAAAGGGAGATGTTATTCCACTCTTTCAAGATGCATAAAAAGGGTTTTTTTTACAACATGATCGGAAGGTTAGAGTTAGAGATCAGGTTTTTCTCTTTTTTAAATAGTGTGTAGTAGAGCCATTAAGATCGTTAGATATAATAAACAAAAGTTAGTTTTAGTGTTATTTTCCTCTCACATCGATAGAGAATCTGATAAGCGTTTTAGACAGTCTCTGCCCTTTGGCACAATATTGTAAATAAATGAGTGATCAAAAGTCACTCTTTGTTCTCTTGCGAGACGCACACCATTTTTTTTGGAGATTATAGGTGAGAAATACTCACACTGTATTCTCAAAGATAGCTCTACCACAGCGCCTCCAAGTTACCACTGCCTTGGGCCGGCTGCTAGTGCGGGGGGAAGAGAAACGACGTACCAGCTCCATCGGCAGCCTCATCGCAATATCGCGAGCTCATTGATGGATCAGTTTTCTTCACCATTAGTGAGAAGGTACTCACCAGCAGCGCACCTGGAGCAGACCTGATCAGAGGGTGGTGGCCTACTTTGTACAGCAAACCTGCCACTCCACATTTTGAAGATCCGCTGGACTTTTTGGGCAGCCAAAAGGGATTTGTGGCGGCAACGTACCGGAGTTTATGCACTGGAGAAGCTGTCCCGCCCGGCCAGTAGTATGGCATCAGAGGCGCGGTGTTACTGTGCGGCGTCAGTGTCCATAGTTACACCACAAGGAACAAACTGCTGTCACCCGAAATGTGGAGATGACTAACTCTTTATATACACCAAAATTATAAAAATCCTTTAAAATATAACTTTTATCAAAACCATCTCTAAAAGTACGTTACACCTAATAGTGATAGTGTCTACAAAAAATTACACTCATTTCCTTGGGGAAAATGTATCTACTCACTCAGTCAAAGTACCTAAAACCTTATCCTTGTCCAAGCCTCTACTTATTACGGCATGAGAACCCGCCCCGACAAAGGGCGGACCCCGCTATGTAGCAATTTTTCTTGCCTAGACACACTCACACTCGCCCAGAAAACGCATGTGAAGAGTGGATGTTCACGCTCTATAACCACTTCAAAATATTTAAAACAGATGGAGAATATAATTAGTAGTTTACATTTTTTTTCAAAGTAAGTCTTAGATTTTACATAACACTATCCCCAGATGCTGCGTTTCGTCCTCTTCATGGACATCTTCAATGGGGCTTAAGAAATACGTTGCTATCTAACATAGTCTTATCACTCCAAAACTAGAGTACATACATAGGAACTGTTAGAGGTCATTTTCCACTCTTTTAGGCTGGTGGGCCTGAAAACATAGGCGCCAGAAAAAGGCATATGTATCCTCAAGCCTCACGCACTAATTAAATACAACAGGGTATGTATAGATAAACTCCTATTAACTTGTACCTGAAAAACCGCTGGTGTGCTCCACGATGGTACTCACAATTGTGTAGAGGAGCCAATGTCCCACAGAACCCCTATCTCTGGCCAACAATTTATAGAGTATAGTATCTCTAATCAAACTAGTAAAAGTACCGCCCACTTACATTCCTTCCAATGACCTACTGTCCAAACAGTACAGTCATTGAAATTCAAATGGGAGCCACCGCGCTGGAATGCCGGTACATTCGGGCAGACTCGGCGTCCTAGAAAGTTCAATGCGCGTGTGCGGACATTCAAAGATGGCCGCGGATGCCAGTATATCACAGTGCGCGTGAGCGGATAAGTAAAGATGGCCGCAGCAATCAACCGGCCACACGGCGCATGCGCGAAGATACAACCACGGCACCAATTCCTTGCCCGCACTCACTGATCGCGCCAGGTCAAACGGCGCACGCGGCAACAAAGTCCGCTATACCAAGACGATTATATTAGTCTATTGCCCTCCCCGTTCTTATTAGAGGCACTCAACATCATAGATGTACGGCAGGTTTCCATTAGCACATCTATCATGCTTAGGGGGATAGGTATATTTTCTTAAGATGCAACAGATACTCAGTCGGATGTAGAATTAAAGCCTCCTTGTATATGTCTGTATCTTTATTTTACTTCTCCTGGATCCCCCAGCACACCCATATGGACAAGAACTATAGTAGGACACGAAACAACTATATTACACACTGTAAGCATATTGGCATAGTAGGTTAAATACCTAGGGAGAACACTTATGTTTTTTGGCAAGAAAAAGTCGTGCCACATAAAAGATTCCAACACCTAAAACAGAAGGCAGTTACTATCTGAGCAATGTGACATATCAAAGCGTCATCCTAATTTTCTCTAAATGAAGCACGAGAAAGACAGAGATTCATTGAGACCACGTAGATATACACAGTCCAATCTATAAATCCACTGTGTCTCTTTTTGGAGAAGCTTTTTGCGCAGTCTCCTCCCCAAATTTGGGGGGGTCCGAACAATCTCAATCCTCTGGAACTCCAAGCCATCTCCCTTTTTCCACCATGTTTTTTAAAACATGTGCAGTGCAATGGGTGTGTCCATGCTTCTTTTGTCGTCCCCCACATGTTCGCCTATTCTACGTCTGAACTCTCGTTTGGTTTTACCCACATAGTTCAGTCCGCATGGACATGTGGCCAGATAAATGACCCCTACGGAGACACAGTTGATGAACCCTGTGATGTTATATCTCCGACTCCCATTAGTGCCACCAAAATGTTTACAATTCACCACAAGAGGGCAGAACTTACATTTACCACACTTAAAACAGACATTCGGCTGTCTACCCCAGCCAGTTTTCCCTCTAGGTGGTGACAAAAATGGCTCCTAACAAGGTATTTCCCCCATACTTCGGCCTTTCCTATACGTAATATTGGGGGAGGCTGGTAGAATGGATCTAAGATCTTCATCCTGTAAGAGGACCTTCCAATATTTGTTAATAATATCCCTTATCTGATGAGCATTTGAGCTAAATTCTCCAATGATGCGCAAATCGCTCCTTTCAAATTCAGAGGGTTCCTCTTTCCTTTTGGGAACCAAGAGGTTGGTTCTATCCTCTCTTAGGGCTCCCTGGAAAGCTTCCTTTAGAGGTTTTTGTGGGTAGCCCCTCCTAGTGAACCTATTCCTCAGATCTCTGGCCTGCTGTTTAAAAGTGTCCACATCCAAACAGTTTCTTCTAAGGCGGAGATACTGTCCCCGTGGAATGTCTCTAACAAGAGGCCTCAGGTGACAGCTCTCCCATCTGAGTAAACTGTTCGTCGATGTTGTCTTTCTATACACCTTAGTGTTCAGTGAAAAATCCGGATTCTTCGAGATGTTTAAATCCAGAAAAGGCAGTGTAAACTCATTCCAAGTTTGAGTGAATCTCAGGCCAATGTTATTGTGATTCAGAGAATCCACAAATGTTTCAAATGATGGTCCACTACCCTTCCACAAGATCAGAATGTCATCAATGAAGCGGGCCCACAGGAGGATATTTTCCGTCCACCTCTCATTTTCCTCATTGAAGACAAGTGTATTCTCCCACCAGCCCAGGAACATATTGGCATAAGTGGAAGCACTAGGGCTCCCCATTGCCGTGCCCCTGAGCTGGTGGTAGATCTTGCGGTCAAATAGAAAGACATTTCTCTCCAGAGAGAACCTCAGAAGTGCCAGAATAAATTCACTATGCCGTTTAAATTGGACCCCCTTGATTCCAAAAAAAAAGTCAATCGCTTTCAGACCTTCTTCATGGGGTATAGAAGAGTATAGCGCCTCTACGTCTATACTACATAAAATTGTGTCCCGGTCCACTACAATGCCTTCAAGCTTAAGGAGCAAGTCTGCAGTGTCCCTGATGTATGAGGGAAGGGTTGTGACAAATTCTCTTAAATTTTTATCAACATAGATCCCCAGGTTTTGGATCAGGCTCCCTATCCCGGAAACAATAGGTCTACCCTTTAGGGGCATAGTGCCCTTATGCAAATTTCGGCAGGTATAAAAAGTCGCCATTTCAGGGAATTCTGGTAATAAAAAAGTCATATTCTGATTTGTTAATCACCTTATTCAATATGGCTTCATCCAACAACCCCTTAAGTTCTAATCGGAAGGATGGTATGGGATCCTTTCTCACTGTCTTGTAACATGATCTATCCTGTAACAAGTCATAACACATTTGTTGATACTGGGTGGCATCCATTACTACCACATTTCCCCCCTTATCTGCAGCCTTAATGATGATCGAATTATCTTTCTCTAGATCCCTTAAAGCTTGTCTTTCCCTCCCTGATTTTTGGATCAATAAGTTTAAGTTCACCAACGACAGTTTCATAGAAGGCATCTATACAGGAATATGGTTGAGGTGGTGGCATACGTGAACTCTTTCTAGATAGAGTAGTAAAGGGGCCTTCCCCCACAATATTATCCTCCTCTGAAAGTATACTGCACAGAGTCCTTACTCCTATAAGGTCTCTGGGTTCCAAGCCCAAACTTTCACATTCCTTAAGGTCCTTTTTATAGAAGAACTTGGCCCACTTCACTTTCCACACAAACAGGTTCAGATCTTTTACCCATTCAAACTCTCTGAAATAGCTGGTAGGAACAAGTGACAATCCCCTCTCAAGTACCTTTTTCTCACAGTCCGAGATCACCCGTTTAGACAAATTAATAACCTGTAAATCGTCAGAATGCATCAGGCATGGATCAGCCAGGGTTTCCACACACCAATGCCTGATGCATCAGATATATCAGCCATGCTGCCTCACCCAAACTTGACAAGTGAGTCTGGATTCTTCAGGCTACCTGCCTCAACTAATATTCTGATGTTGCCACCCGCCTGATGCCACACATCTGCTGCCAGATGCTTCTCTCCCAACCACCCCCATTTTAAAAAGGGACTGGTATTGCCACCCACCTCCCCACTAGGCCATTGTGTAGCCCTTTGATGCTGCTGCCACTCAAATCTCCTCATGCTGCTGCTGCTGTCACCTCCTGGCTATGTCACCACGTCACTCTCTTGCTTGATGCTGCTGTCGCCACTTCCTCATAATGCCACCTAGCTGCTGCCAACTCAAAATTATGTCATTGTGACACTCTCCGGCCTGATGCTGCTGCTGTTGCTTCCGCCAACGCCACACTGTGTAACTGTGCCAATCTGTGGCCTACTCATGCTGCTGCCACCTCCACACTATGTCATTGTGCACTCTGTGGCCTAATCATGTTGCCGCCACCTCCACACTATTTCATTGTGCACTCTGTGGCCTAATCATGTTGCCGCCACCTCCACACTCTGTCATTGTGCCACTCTGTAGCCTACTCATGCTGCTGCCAACTGACCACTGTCTCACTCGACCACCCTGTGGTTTCCTAATGTTTTCAAAAAAACCCCACACCATTTTATGATGTTGCCACTATGTTTGTTTTTCCCCTTCTTTTAATCTGTCAGAAGGAATTAAAAGGGCAAACACAATCGATTGTGTCTTCGGAGAACCCGTAAGGCCAGTATGACATGGTACTTTGTTTGCATCAGGATTGTCTGATGATTAGGTAGCCAAAAGCTGGAGTGGATACAAAACACAGATACATGCAAATTTTCCCATTTCCCTTGTCATCCCCTGTTTTGGTTTCAACTCCGTTTTTTTGGCTTTAGCAAACTGTTTGGGAATTAAATTGAAATTTTGGGAAAACGGAAAATGAGGGAAAAAAGGGAAAGGGGCAAAATGATCGTGACGTAAACCCGGGCAAAAATGACTGCCAAACATCCCTCCCCCCTTTCGGGGGAGGGGGAGTAAATCTACATATATAAAAAAGCTTTTTAACAAAATTAGGGTTTTTGCCCATAATCTGGGAATCATCTGATGACGGTTTTAAAAGGAGTGCACTCTTTAAAAGGCTTTAGTGGGATTTTGGGCCCTTTTGCTCCGGTTTTTTTAAAAGCTGGTGTTTAAATTTTCAACTGTCGGCTCCCATTATTACCATTTCCCAGTTTTTTTTTCCTTTTCCCCTGTAATATTTTGACGATTAGTTGGCAATGAAAACAAATCGATAGTCGATATTTTCGGCCCCCCTTCGTTAAAGGTTTTGGGACAGGGGATAGTCGTCATCTCCAAAGGAAACCATTAAAGTCTAGGGAGAGCAACAAAACATTCATTTTTTAAACCCAAACAGGGGGGGAAAAAGCGGGAAATTTAAACAGCCAAAAAACAGCCAAATGGTTACCTGCTACATTTTTTGGCACAACATTTGGTATAAAAGCCCAAAAAAAAAGTCACACACCTTTTCACTTTTCCCCTTCTTGTCCCACAGCATAACCCTTAAACCTGCATCACCCACAAATTAAAAGTGCCAGAAGGCAGTATGAAAATAAACCATAAATTTTCTTGAAACTGGCATTAAATTTTCCCCTTCCCTTTGGAACGAAAAGCATGACCCCCAAAAACCTGCAGGGGCCCCCCCAAATTTTAAAAAAGTCCCCAAGGAAAAAAAGGAGTTTTTTAAACCCCCCTTTTAGTTTCATGGAAAAATTGCCCTATACCTGCCCGGGGGCCCACAGCATGAGCCCCAAACCGCATGACCCCCACTTTTAAAAAAATTTCCCGGGAAAAAGGATTTTTTCCCAACCACCTTTTTATTTTCACGGGAAAATTTGGGTTAAAACCTGCCCGGGGGCCCACAGCAATGACCCCCAAAAAACCTGCAAAACCCCCCAGTTTTAAAAAAGTGCCAAAAAAAAGGAGTCTTTAACCCACCATTTTTTTTCACTGGACT
>JAODAL010011905.1:0-97815 GCA_025379985.1 Phyllomedusa bahiana | reverse complement strand
TTAAAAAAATTTTAAATACATCAAGGTCAATATAGGACTCCCCCAAGATTATTTTATCCCAAGGGCTGTATCTAGAACAAGGGGGCACCCTTTTAGTCTTGAGGAACGAAGTTTCTACATAAACATAAAAAGGGTTCTTTACTGTAAGACTGAACTATGAATTCTTCCCAGAGGGATTGTCTGGGAATTCAAAAACAGATTTCAAAAAGGGTTTGGATGCATTTTTGGGGTAAAAATATAACAAGTTTTTGTGATAGGATTCAGGGGGGGGTCATTGATCCAGGGGATTTTTTGATGCCAGATTGGAGTCAGGAAGGAATTTTTCCTAAAAAAAGGCAATTGGCTTCTCCTCTTTGGGGGGTTTTTGCTTCCTCGGATCAACACCTTAGCGCAACAGGTGAACTAGAGGACGCTTGTTTTTTTTTACCCTTTAAAAACTATGAAAAAGTAGCTCCCCAGTCGGCGCATTATGCTCCTTGAACCTGATACTTTCTCAAAAGCTTTACTGTAGGCAAGAACGTTGTCTTTGTACTCCTTCCCGGGTTTGCTGACACCACGTTTTTGACACTTTCTGAATCAAATACATTTTGAGGGTCTTAGAGTAAGGAAGGGTTCCCAGAATCCATGCCCTTAGTCTGCTTGACTTCACAACTTTTTGGGCGGTTATTTGGGCATCATCTTAAGAAGGGTTTCCTTTGGGAGGACAGCCAGGGCAGCCCAATTTTGAAAAATTTGGGGCATTTTTTTGAGAAATGAAGGCGACCTCCCCCCCCTTTAACCCTCTCAGAAATGCGGCAGCACTCATAAACTTTTTTGAAAGACCGTCTAGGGAATGATTAAGATGGGGATTGATTCTAACGAAGTGAATTCGTTTAGAATTTCGGAAAAATTCAGTTGGAACGAAGTTGAAGTTTGGGGTACTTCGGGGGGAAGAAAAGTGTGCTTTTGATTGTAAAATGGCTGCGAGACATGGGGTTACATGGGGAAAAGAAAATTGGGAGGAAGAAGGCATAGCCTGCATGACATGTGCAAAATTAAGCCAATCAGAGACGGGGGTTTCTTTGATGTCCCCGCACTATATAAGCCCCGGGCGCGACCGGGGAGCCACATCCTCCATTTAAAGATCGGGAAGGTGCTGTGCGGCGAGGTGATAGTTTACTGAAGAACTGTTTTTTATACAGCGATTTTTGTGGGGTGTCTAGCTTGTCTCAGAATGTTTCTCTTAATGTTCTATTTCGAATTTTTGGGTATTGGATCTGAAGTCCAGTGTGCGCCCACTGCAGCGTTTCATTTTAAATGTTCTGCTCACAGAAATTTGGGAATATAAAAGGGGGATCAAGCCAGTTCCTGTTGTATTCTTTTAAAAGAAACAGCGTTTTTACAATACAAATCCCACTTCTTTTTTGGTGCTAATTCTTTTGCGCAATTTAATCCGGGGGTTTAAAATTAAGCGTTTTTTTTCTGCTTGGGACCCCTAGAAACCGTCTTTTTTCCCGCCAAAAAAAATACAATTTCCTGTAGCCTAATTCACAGCAAAGGTTAATTTAAAATTTTTTTCTTTGTTGTGTAGAAAGAAAACACGCAATTGTAACAGCTACGAGCTGTAGTTTGGGGGCTGCTCAATTTTTATGCCAATTTACACCCAGGGGTTAATTAAGTGTTGTTTTTTGCTGTGGTGACAAAAATAAAGTCTTTTTACCCCCAAAAAAATTTACAATTTTTTTACTTAATTCAAAAAGCAAAGGTTTATTAAAATTTTTTTTCTCTTTTGTGTAGCTTAAAAAACACCCCATTGTAAACCCAAAAAACCCGTAGTTTGTGGTTGCTAAATTGTTTGGGCAATTTCATCCAGGGTTAACTAAGCTTGTTTTTCTTGGTAAAAAAAATAAACCGTCTTTTTTCACCCCCAAAAAAATTAAAATTTTCCTGTAGCATAATTACAAGCGAAGGTTAATTACAATTTTTTCTCTTGTTGTGTAGCGTAAAAAAACATGCCATTGTAACACGTACAAAGTGTAGTTTGTGGTTGTCAATTGTTTGGGCGCAATTTACATCCGGGGTTAATTAAGCATTGTTTGCAGTTGTATAAGTAAAAAACTTTGTTTTTCACCCCCACGAAGAAATTCTTTGCAAAATTTCATATCCGAAGGTTTAAATTACCCCTGTTTTGTTTTATATTCAGTAAATAAAAGAAATTTTTTAAAGGAAATACAAGCCCAATTTTTTCCCCTCCCCTTTGTGGAGCGCAATTTTAAACCAAGGGTTACCAAGTTTTTATGGCTTCTTTTGGGCGTAAAATACGGGGTGTGTATTTATCATATACAGATATCTTCATCAAACAGGTCTGTACATTTAGAAAAAACATATGTCGAAAAGGGGAAGGGAGCCCTTTTCACCTGCGAGTAGCAGGGGCACAAACTTTCCCGGGCCCAGGTGCGCACAGCAAGGGGGACGTCGCAGGGGGGGTCACTCGGTGAGGCCAAAAATGCCGTTTATCTAGGGGCCGTGTGCTGACTAGCAACCCAAGGTTCTTGTTGGTTGACTGGGTCATCCCATTTCCTCCCAATGAATCTGACATCCCCACCAAGAGTCGGTGGGGAAGTCAGACACAACCCCTTAGTTGGCATGGCCGGGGAGGGGATCAGGGGCCCTCCCCTGCCCCAACCCGCCTCTTCCCATGGGTTCCCCTCAGCCAGAGATCTACTATGTGGTCTGGGCTCAGCGCCACTATATATCGAGGATGAACAATTTGAGGAGGGCATCAGTAGCTCTTGGCAGCGAAGAAATGGGGGAATACCTTGTTTTTGCAGTAAGCGGCAAAATAAGTGTTGAGAGTGGATGGGGGTCATGTTGTGAGGGGTCAGCCCCTGTAAAAGATGGTGATAGGACAGGTGACGATGAAACCAAAATAGATAAGATGTAGCCCCACCGCTTTGGGGGGGGTGGGAAAGGGGTTCATCATGTCAGGGAAAGGGCGTCGTTGAATCAGCAGCGGGCCCGCCGCAAGAGGGGTCGTGTGACCCTGAGTCCCGCAGGTGCAGCAGGTGAGGCGGGAGCCAACGGGCGGGGGTAAAAAACCCGTTCGCAGGGCAAGAAAGTAGGGCACAGGGGCTCAGCGAAAGGGGAGCGGGGGCATAGTACTCATGGGGGAGGGTGGCGGGTAAAAAATCCCAAACTCGGGGTTTGGGATTCTTTGCTAAGAACCGAGGCCCCAAATGGTATATTAGAATCTGTGGCAGAAAGTGAAGCGTGGCCCGGGGGGCTAACGTTGGGGACCCCCGGCCTGCGTCAACACATCAGCGTCACCATCCGGTGGCCCGGGGAAACGTGGCTCAGATGTGGGGGGGTCCATCCTCCGCCGCAGCACAGCAGCGCCCCGTGGCCTCATGCCTTGGGAGCCAGTTAAGGCCCCCACCTTGCAGAAGGGGCTGTTTCTTTTGACATCACTCCCCCTCCCGAGCTCCTGCTCCTCATACTCATGGCGCAGCAGTCGTTAGCGAGGCGATTGCAAAGAGCAAAAAGTATGCTCCAACCCCCCTAAGGTGAGAAGCTGAGTACTCCCGTTTCCCCGTTTTTGGTGCTGCAGTCCTCCCTTTCCAAATGGTTTGGGTCTGCACGTTCAGAGAACTAATGGTTGTGCCCAGCCAAGAGGAGATTCCCAAGCCGTAATTTCTTTTCCAAAAAAACAGTACCAGATTCATAAATTGTAGAAAAAAGGTGGGCCCGTCGTTGAGCTTATCGGGTTTTTTCCAAGTCCGGCAGGCGGATGTCTGGGCTGTAACTACGGTCAGGGCCCGTACATGTCCCTTTTCGGCCCAACTGGGGGAATATGCTTCCGGCCCAGGCAACCCAAAACTTGGACAGGAGACGCCGCTTTTCTCCAGTTGTCCCAAATTTCGGGTCCTGCGCCAATGTCCGCCTCCTCCACCCCCAAACCACCCTCTCGCCTCCAAGTACTGCTCCTCATACCACAGTGTAGGGCACGAGTTTTTACACCGGCTTCCTCGGGGAACGAAGGGACACAGGGGGGGAATGCTCCGGTATCAGCAAGAAATCGTTTTGGGGGCTTTTTCCGCCCAACTGCAAATCGGAACCATGGTGCGGACAATGGGGGGAACATGGTGCCCACGCTGCACCAGGAGGGAGGGCCCATGTGTCCTGCTGGCGACGGTTAAAATCTGGTTGTGAAAAGGTTCCTGACCCTGAATTTTTTTCCACCGATTTTCAAAATTCTGAAAAGGGCTGGGAAAAAGTGCATGCACTTCATCCATTCCACAAACCAAAAAAAAAAACCCCCTTGAGTTGCAGCGGCGAACGGCCCCCCCCCAACACATTCTGTATGCGATGTTTCCACTCGTTGGAATTCCAGTCTGCACATGTTGGACCGACTGTAAAAACAAGAAAGGCCAAAAACGTTTTTTTTGTGATCAGGGGGAAGGAGTACCCCCCCTGTGTAACTTTTGATCCCAGCCAGTGGCAGCTATGCGTAAAACCCTCCCGTTTATTGAGGCCTTTTCGAGGGGGCCCACGTTATTTGTCAGTCGCCGGACTACCGGAGAAAAAACGTCTTCCCACTGCTTCATGCCCGGGAACGAGCTAAAAAAATCTGTTGGGCGGGGGATGGAGACGGGGTGATACATCTCGCGGCCAAAGAGTCCCCTGGGGCTGAAAAAGGGGGGGAGGGGGGACATTGGAGCAGAACATTGTCTGGGGAAATGAGTGGATTTTTACCCAGGGGACAAGAGAGGAGGAGCAGGAGCGCTGGAGGAGGTAGATGGGGATGAGGAAGACGAGGCGAGACCCCCCAAGACCGGCAGTATACAGTGGAATGGAAGAGGGAGCCCCCCAGTGTCACTTGTGCAGTGGCCCCCAGCATGCTGATTTGCCTGGGCTATGAAGCCCCAATGTCAGCATCCCGGGGGAGGGATGACTTTGGCCCTCCACCCTATTGGAACCCCCGCTACCGGTCCAAAAAAGGGAGCCTTTTTCCCAGCTATTTTGAGGGGGGACAAACTCAAATATATAGGGAAATCCTCCGTAGTCAGTGGCCCCTGCCCGTGTGCGGCACGTCCCTCTCTGACAGGTTTACCGGGGGGTTTTTCAGCGCTACGTACTACTGTCGCGGCTGCTGGGGGAAGGTGGGGGTGTCGGGCCGTACCCGCTCCATCAGCAGCAACCTAAGTTGGGGTCATGATGAGCAGCTTCCTCCCCCGCCTAGGAGGGAGGGGAGTCGCCAGCAGCAGCACAGCAGGACTGGGCAGACCCTGAACAAAGGGGGTGGCCCACTTGGACACACTTGCCACCCCAGTTAGAAAATCCCCCAGTTTGGCTACTGGGCAGCCAAACTGGATGTTGGCGGCAATTGCCAAGTTTGCAGGGAAAAAACTGCCCTCCCCGGCCAGTAGTGTGGATCAGAGCGGGTTTTCAGTGCGGCGGGGGCCTTGTTACCCCAAGGGAACCCGCTTTTCCCCCCGGGAAATGTGGAACACGCCCTTTGTCAAGATGAATCAGGGTGGATGGGCCCAGGTTTTACCCCACCAATGCCTTAGGCGTAAAATACACAGCCATGACCCCTCCCCAAACTATGAGAAATGAGTCGGGGTTTCAAACTGCCTGCCTCAGCCACAATTCTGATGACGCCATCGCCTGATGCCACAATCTGCTGCCTTTTTCCATCTGCCACCAACCATTTTTTCCAGGGACGGGGTATTGCCCCCCCACCTCCACACTCGTCATTGTGCCCTGTCTGCCTCATGCTGCTGCTGCCGTGACCTATCACTGTGTCATTGTGCCACTGTTTGACCTCATGCTGCTGCTGTGGCTGTGCCGGACCAGCACTGTGTCATTGTGCCCTGTCTGACTCATGCTGCTGCTGTGGCTGATGCCGTGACCTAACACGGGTTCTTTTCCCCCACCCTGGGGCCTACTCCTTTTTTCCCACCTCCAAATGTCATTGTGCCACTGTCTGACCTCACTGTGCTGTGGCTGGCCGTGCCCCACACCTGTGTCTTTGGGGCCCACTGTTTGACCTCATGCTGCTGCTGTGGCTGCTGCCGTGACCTACACACTGTGCCCTTGTGCCACTGTCTGCCTCATGCTTGCTGTGGCTGCTGCCGTGACCACAAACTGTGTCTTTTCCCCCACTGTCTGACCCATGCTGCTGCTGTGGTGCTGCCGTGACACACACTGTGTCATTCCCCCATCTGGGGCCTACCCCTTTTTTTGCCATCTCCAGAATGTCATTGTGCCACTTCTGACCTCATGTGCTGCTGGGGCTGCTGCCGTGCCCTACACCTGTTTTGTCCCCACTCTGGGGCCTACTCCTTTTTTTTGCCCCCTCCAGAAATTTGTCATTGTGCCACTGTCTGACCTCATGCTGCTGCTGTGGTGTTGCCGTGACCTACACACGTGTCATTGTCCCACCTGTGGCCTACCCCTTTGTTTTTGCCACCTAGATGTCATTGTCCCACTGTTGCCTATGCTGTGCTGTGGCTGCTGCCTAAACCTACACCGTTTCATTGTCCCACTTTGTTTTTTTTCCTCTGTTTCCACCTCAATTGTATTGTGCCCTTTGGGACCTCATGTGCTGTTGGCGCCCCGGGCCCTCACACTTGCATTGTCCCACCTGACCATGCTGTTTGGCTGTGCCGTGCCCTACAATGTGTTTGTTTGTGGCCTCCCTCTTTTTTGCCATCTCCGAATTTTTTTGTGAAATTCTGACCTCTTCTGCGTGTCCTAAAACCACAAAATTGTATGAAGACCCAAAAAAAAAGCCCCTTTGCATATTTAAGCAGGCACAAAGTTCACGCACCTGCAGGCTCTGTGCAGCCTGGAAATAACTTTTTTTTTAACGTGATTCGTCCCGAAGTAATTCGGAACGAAGTTATTTTTTGTCTATAAACTCGGCGAAGTGAACGAACCGAATTTCGGGAAATTCGCCCATCTCTAGATATGATGCTTAGCGTGTGCACTCAACTTCTGAGGTCTATTCTGAGTGGAACCTGTCTTGTTGAACTGTATAGGGCTTGGCCACTGTGCTGCAGCTCAGTTTCAGGGTATGGGCAATCTTCTAATAGCCTAGGCCATTTTTATGTAGAGCAATAATTATTTTTTAGAGCTTCAAACAGTTATTTGCCATGTGGTGTTATGTTGAACTTCTAGTATTCAGTATGAGAGAATGTAAGAGCAATAACACCAAATTTAGCACATCTCTCCCCTTAACCTGAGATCTTGTAACACTAACAAATATCTTGACACCGGGGGGACAATGGCAAAAATTTGGGTCCAATTTTTCCCCAAAATCACTTAGGGGGGTACTCACTTTTGTTGCAAGCGTTTAGTATTTGGGTTTTTGGTTTTTCTTTTTTTAAGGGACACCAAAAAATTTCATGTTATACAAGCTGTACATTGACTACTTTACATTTTATCAAAGTGGGCATTTGCAGTGTTGTCCTATTAAAAAAAATAAACAATACTTACAAAACTCACTTTTGGAGATAATTATTTATATAAATATATTTAAAATATATATTTATATTTTTATTTAATATATTGAAACCCGAAATTTACATACACTACATAAAAGACACATAGTTTTTCTTACATCTGACATGAAATCAAAAAAAACCTTACCCTTTTAGGTCAATTAGGATTACCAAAATTATTTATATTTGCCAAATGCCAGAATAATGAGAGACAGAATTTGCATTGCTTTCTGCAAAGTCAAAGGTTTATATACATTCTATTAGTATTTGGTAGCATTGCCTTAAACTGTATGACTTGGGTCTAACATTTTGGATATCCTTCTAAAAGCTTCTCACAATATTTGGTAGGAATTTTCTCCAATTTCTCCTCACAGAACTGTTGTAACGCAGTCATTTTTGTAGGGTGCCTTGTTCGCTCCTGCCTTTTCAGCTTTGCCCATAAATTTTCAGTAGGATCAGGGCTTTGTAATGGCCACTCCAAAACATTGACTTGGTTAGTTAGTTGGCAGTATGTTTTGGGTCATTGTCCATTTGGAAGACCCATTTTTGCCCAAGCTTTAACTTCCTGGCTGATGTATTGAGATGTTGCTTCAGTATTGCCACATAATCTTCTTTACTCATGATGTCCTCTATTTTGCAGCAAAACAACCCCACAACATGATGCTGCCACCCCCGTGTTTGACAGTTGGAATGGTGTTCTTAGGCTTCCAAGCTTCTCCCTTTTTCTTCCAAACGTAGTGATAGTCATTATATTCAAACAGTTCAACTTTAGTTTTATCAGACCACAGGACATGTCTCCAAAAATGTAGGAACTTGTTCCTGTGTGCATTGCAAACATGAATTTGGCTTTTATATCTGTCTTTTGGAGTAATGGCTTCTTCCTGGTAGAGTGGTCTTTAAGCCCATGTTGATACAGTACTCGTTTCACTGTGGATAATGACAAAATCTTACCAGCTTCTGGCAGCATCTTCATAAGATCTTTCGTTTAGTTCTTCAGTTGATATGCACATGTTGGACCACAGCTCATCTCTGAGACACAGAACCCGTCTCATTCCTGAGCGGTATGATGGCTGGATATTCCCATCTTTTTTGTATTTGTGTATAATTGTTTGTACAGATGAACGAGGCACCTTCAGGTATATGGAAACTGCACCCAATCATGTCTCTTTATATAGTGTATGTAAACTTCTGGTTTCAACTATGTATTGTAAGGGCTCAGCACAAAGATAGGCACTTGCACAGGGATGTAGTCCAAATAAAGTCACGTTTATTTTTAAAGTCCACATTTTTTCCTAAAACAAAGACAGCTTGGCTTCAGCATAGAACAAAACAGCAGTATATATATATATATATATATATATATATATATATAGTATATATATATATATATATATATATATATATATATATATATACTCACGGCCACTTTATTAGGTACACCTGTCCAACTGCTCGTTAACACTTAATTTCTAATCAGCCAATCATATGGCGGCAACTCAGTGCATTTAGGCATGTAGACATGGTCAAGACAATCTCCTGCAGTTCAAACCGAGCATCAGTATGGGGAAGAAAGGTGATTTGAGTGCCTTTGAACGTGACATGGTTGTTGGTGCCAGAAGGGCTGGTCTGAGTATTTCAGAAACTGCTGATCTCCTGGAATTTTCACGCACAACCATCTCTAGGGTTTACAGAGAATGGTCCGAAAAAGAAAAAACATCCAGTGAGCGGCAGTCCTGTGGGCGGAAATGCCTTGTTGATGCCAGAGGTCAAAGGAGAATGGGCAGACTGGTTCGAGCTGATAGAAAGGCAACAGTGACTCAAATAGCCACCCGTTACAACCAAGGTAGGCAGAAGAGCATCTCTGAACGCACAGTATGGCGAACTTTGAGGCAGATGGGCTACAGCAGCAGAAGACCACACCGGGTGCCACTCCTTTCAGCTAAGAACAGGAAACTGAGGCTCCAATTTTCCCAAGCTCATCGAAATTGGACAGTAGAAGATTGAAAAAACGTTGCCTGGTCTGATGAGTCTCGATTTCTGCTGCGACTTTCGGATGGTAGGGTCAGATTTTGGCGTCAACATCATGAAAGCATGGATACATCCTGCCTTGTATCAACGGTTCAGGCTGGTGGTGGTGGTGTCATGGTGTGGGGAATATTTTTTTGGCAGTCTTTGGGCCCCTTGGTACCAATTGAGCATCGTTGCAACACCTTGTGGAATCTATGCCACGAAGAATTGAGGCAGTTCTGAAGGCAAAAGGGGGTCCAACCCGTTACTAGCATGGTGTACCTAATAAAGTGGCCGGTGAGTATATATATATATATATATATATATATATATATATATATATAGTTCTTTATTCTGGCAAGCACAAAAACAAATTGACAGTCTCACCAACTGATACAGCACGTACTCAGGCCTACACAGCCTTACAGCTCAGGCAGTTCACAGCTTCAGGTTACAGGTCCGGAAACACACCCCCTTCTGACCTGAACCACAATTTTATCTGACTGGTAAGGCCTGGGATGGAGTTTTGGAGCGACCTTTCCCACCTTGGCTCTCTCGCCGCTCCATAAAAAACGTGACCCGGACTAGAGCAGTAAAAACTGCTCAGCAACAGTAGTTGTCACTGGCACAGTAACAATGTTTTTTTTTTTATATCACCGAGGCCAGCCACTTTGGTGGTAAATACCTTTCATCTAAGACCGCACCTTTGGCCCTTCTACTATATAAATAAATAAATATATATATACGATATATATATATATATATATTTATGTATGTAATATCAATAGAGACAAGAACATGTGCTTAATCTTCAATCAAATTACTGGTTTTAACACCTCTGGAGAACTGACTAAGAACTGTCTTTTGCATTTATTAATAAGTGTGAATACACTATAGATGCTAATCACACTTATCATGAAAATTAAACCCTACGCTAAATACCATTCATGGGAGGTATCCAGCCATGCTTATTATCATTAGGAAGTGGAGATATGCTAATTCATGATAATTTTCTTGACTTCTTTCTGTGGTTAATTTGATTGTGTCTCATCCAGTGTATCAATATACAATGTTTTACTAATACTCAGTTTTTCATTACATGTAAAGTGTTTAACATTACTCACATGTATTGATTCAAAACCTGACTGAGAGCTTGTCATTTACATAGTCCTGTTGTTTCACTACCATACCACAACTGATCCATAAATCTTTGATAAGCTTTTTATATATGATAATTAATCCATATGAGTTACAAAATGTAAGTGTATACAGCAGTGAAACTTTTTGTTTTCTTGTTCCTTTGCTACGATGCTCAAGATGGCAATTGATGTGGCAATTTGGCCTTGACTAATAGTCTGGGCCTACGAAGTAACAAATTGATTATATTTAGAGATGGGCAAATTGATTTTAACGAGGTGGAATTCGTTTAGAATTTCAGGAAAACTTCGATTCTGAACAAAGTCGAAGTTTGGGGTGATTCGTGGGAACGAAGCGTGTTTTTAATTGATAAAATGGCTGCGAGCACATGGCGTTACATGGGGCAAAGAAGTCTAAGAGGAAGAAAGGCGTAGCCTAAATGACATGCAGAGATGAAGCCAATCAGAGACTGGCGGGATTCTGTGACCTCACCGCACTATATAAGTCCGGGCGCAACGCTGGGAGCTCATACCGCTGTCACTGTGCTGTGTAGGAAAGGTGCTGCTGTTCATGATATCTCATACTAAAGAACTCATTTTTATACAGCGATTTTTAGGGGGGTGTCACAGCTTGTCTCAGAGACTGCTTCTCTTACGTTCTAATTCTGATTTTGTGGGGTATTGGAACTGAAGTCCAGTGTGCATCCAAGTCAGCTGCATATACATTTTAATGCTATCTGCTCAAAGCACATTGAATATCCAAGGGTGATCTAAGCCTGTTGCTGTTGTATTCAGTTAAAGAAACTGCGTTTTTACAATCTAAATACCACTTAATTTTTGGTTGCTCATTTCTTTTGCGCAATATAGATCCAGGAGTTAATAAAACGTTGTTCTGCTGTTGTGGTCACTAAAAGAGACAGTGTTTTTCAACGCCAAAGAAGAAATTTTGCCTGTAGCATAGTTCATATCCGAAGGTTAATTACGAGTTTTTCTGTTGTTGTGTTCCGTAAAATACACGCCATTTTAACACGCTACAAAGCTGGTAATTGTTGGCAGCACATTTCTTTTGCGCAATTTACATCCAAGGGTTAACTAAGTATTTTTTGCAGTTGTATTCAGTAAAAGAAACGTTGTTTTCCACCACCAAAGAAGAAATTTTGGCCTTAGCATAATTGATATCCGAAGGTTAATTAAGCCTGTTTGTGCTTTTATATTCAGTAAAATACACAGTGTTTTTAAACGACACATATAAGTAAATTTTTCCTGGCCATTTGTGGAGCGCAATTTCTATCCATGGGTTACCCAAGCTGGTTAGTGGGTTCATTGGGAGTCAATTACAGGGTGTGTATTTATCATATACAGATATCTTCCTTAAACAGAGTCTGTACATTTTAGAACAAACAGTATGTCAGACAGAGAGGTGGCGGGCTCTTCACATGCGAGTGACAGTGGCACAAACATTCCTGGAGCAGACACAGGTTGCAGCACAGCAAGGGGACGTCACAGCAAGGGTCACACAATGAGGCCAGAACTGTCGGTGTCATCTAGCGGCCGTGTGTTGTTCAGCAACCCAATGGTTCTTGATTGGTTGACTTGGTCATCCACTTCCTCCCAGATGACCTCTGACAACCCCAGCCAAGAGTCGGTGGGAACATCAGACACAACCCTTAGTTGGCATGGCCCGGGAGCGAGTCAGCGGCCCTCCCTTGTCTTCAACCCGCCTCTGTCCCATCCGGTTCCCTCAGCCAGAGATCTACTATGTGGTCTGGGCTCAGTGCCACTATACAGCGAGGATGAGGAGGACAGTCAGCAGCTACTTGGCAGCGAAGAAATGGGGCCAATATCCCATGCTTCTTGCAGAAGGCGGCAAAGTATAGATGTGGAAAGTGGCATGGGAGGTCATGTTGTGAGGAGTCAGCCTCTGCATACCAAGACCGGTGATGAGGACAGCAGTGACGATGAAACACAAATCAATGATGATGTAGCCGACAGCACTTGGGAGCCGGGTGAAGCAAGGCTTCATCATCGTCAGGAGAAAAGGAGGTCAGCTTGCGTGTCAGGCAGCGGCGCAGCCAGCAAGTGTGTTGTGTGGCCGTGAGTCAGCAGGGTAGCAGCAATATGAGGTCAGGAGCCAAGCGGCCACGGGTAGAAAACCCACTTCGCAGGTCCAAGAAAGTAGCAGCACAGGGGCTCAGCGAGGCAGCGGCGGTAGTAGTCACTCAGTGTGGAGCGTTGGCGGTAAAATCAGATACTCGGCGGTGTGGCAGTTCTTTGTTAAGACACCGGAGGAGCCGAATATGGGTATATGTAGAATCTGTTGGCAGAAAGTGAAGCGTGGCCAGGGATCTAACGTTGGCACCACGGTCCTGCGTCAACACATGCAGCGTCACCATCCGGTTGCCTGGGAGAACCGTGGCTCAGATGTGGTGGTCCATCATGATGCCGCCGCAGTAGAAGCAGCAGCCAGTGGCACGCATGCCATTGCAGCCAGTCAAGGCTCCACCACCTCTGCAGAAGGGACTTGTTTCTCTTTGCCATCATTTCCTGGTCCAGATGCACTCTGCAACCCCAGTTAGAAGATCCACTGGACTACTGGACAGCCAAACTGGATGTGTGGCCGAAACTTGCCGAGTTTGCAGTGGAGAAGCTGTCCTGCCCGGTCAGTAGTGTGGCATCAGAGCGGGTGTTCAGTGCGGCAGGGGCCATCATTATCCCAAGGAGAACCCGCTTGTCCATGGGAAATGTGGAACGACTGACCTTTGTCAAGATGAATCAAGCGTGGATCGGCCAGGATTTCCACACACCAATGCCTTAGGCATCAGATTACATCAGCCATGACGCCTCACCAAAACTTTGAGAAATGAGTCTGGATTCAAACTACCTGCCTCGCCACTATTCTGATGCCGCCACCCGTCTGATGTCACACATCTGCTGCCAGTTTCTCCATAAGCCACCAACCATCTTTACCAGGGACTGATATTGCCACCCACCTCCACACTATGTCATTGTGCCACTCTATGACCTCATGCTGCTGCTGCTGTTGCTGGTGCTGTGACATCCACACTGTGTCATTATGCCACTCTCTGACCTCATGCTGCTGCTGCCGTCAATTCCATTCTCTGTCATTGTGCCACTCTGTGGCCTACTACTGTTTTGACACCTCCAGAAAGTCATATTGCCACTGCCTGACCTCATGCTGCTGCTGTGACTGCTGCCGTGACTTCCACACTGTGTCATTATGCCACTCTGTGGTCTAGTCCTGTTTTTGCCACCTCCAGAAAGTCATTGTGCCACTGTCTGATCTCATGCTGCTGTGGCTGCTGCCATGACCTACACACTCTGTCATTGTGCCACTGTCTGACCTCATGCTGCTGCTGTGGCTGCTGCCGTGACCTACACAATGTGTCATTGTGCCACTCTGTGGCCTACTCCTGTTTTTGCCACCTCCAGAATGTCATTGTGCCACTGTCTGACCTCATGCTGCTGCTGTGGCTGCTGGCTTAACCTACACACTCTGTCATTGTGCCACTGTCTGACCTCATGTTGCTGCCGTGGCTGCTGCCGTGTCCTACACACTGTGTCATTGTGCCACTCTGTGGCCTAATCCTGTTTTTTCCACCTCCAGAAAGTCATTGTGCCACTGTCTGACCTCATGTTGCTGCCGTGGCTGCTGCCGTGTCCTACACACTGTGTCATTGTGCCACTCTGTGGCCTAATCCTGTTTTCTCCACCTCCAGAATGTCATTGTGCCACTGTCTGACCTCATGCTGTTGTGGCTGCTGCCGTCACCTCCATACTCTGTCACTGTGCCACTCTGTGGCCTACTGTTGTTGCCACCTGAGCCTTCAGCTTGTTTTTTTCCAGCTGTCGCTGCCATGACTTTATCAGGCTACGTTCTCGCTTCAGTTTTTTTTTGTTTTGCCCTCTTAAGCGCCCAGGGAATTTTATAGTGAAGCGATTCTAAGAGCGGCGGCAGTCATGTGCGTGTCATACTAAAACACAACATTGTATGAAGACCAAACCAAGCTTACTCTGCATATTTAAGCATGGCACAACGTTCTACAGCACCCTGCAGGCTCTGTGCAGCCTGGAAATAGCTGTTTTTTAACGCGATTCCTCCCGAAGTAATTCGTACCGAAACCGTACCGACGCGAAGTCGGCGAAAAATGTGATTAAGTATATAACATAAAAAAAAAAGTACAATAATCATCACTGAATGAGCATAAACTGGTTCTGTGGGAGAGTGGTGCCTGTGAGAGTTTACAATACACAAGGGAGCAGCTGATATCAGACCTTACTGCATCAGTACCTTTTTTTTAGGAAAAGAGTATCAGGGTTGAATATATTCCATATGAAAAATGACTGTTGCAGCAGTGTCTTTAAATTGTACCTTTATTGATCCATTTAAAAACCTTTTTACGATACAGTATGTACCTTGGGGTGTAAATTCAAGTTTTTGATCTAGAATTAAAAAGTGGCTGTTCCATAATGTCAGGACGATTCTACTGGCCCTTTAGGGCATCCCTTACATATAAGTTTTATAAGCTTAATTTACTTGCTGGTTGAACTGTTTATTAAAATGCAGGATACAGAAGAAAGACACTTGACTTACCTCATCTCTTTACCCTACACCCTCATCCTCCTTGCTGAAAGAAAGCAACAGAGAAAGAAGGAGAAAGATAATGCTGTTTGCCTTCCATTTATCTTCCATTTGTCTTCCATTTATCTTCTTTCTATTATCACCCATTTACTAGGGTATATGTCAGGAAAAGGTTTGAGTCCGAGGTCGCCCTTCTCGGGGCGGGGGCTCTGCTTAGGCAGGGCAAGCCAGGGACAGTTTAGGGCATCCCTTACATATAGGTTTTAAAAGCTTAATTTTTTTGCAGGTTGCACTATTTATTAAAATGCAGGATACAGTAGAAAGACACTTGACTTGCCTCAAACCTCATCCTCCTTGCTGAAAGAAAGCGACAGAAAAAGAAGGAGAAAGATAATGCTGAAATAACTGAAATTTTATGCTTAAACAGGGAATTACAAAGCATCTGTATGTTTGTGATAGGCGTTAGCTACCTACTAAAGTCCTGTGATTACAGCAGCTTAGGTACTTTTTAAAGGAAACAGTATTTTTGGTGTGCTATATAAACTTGTAGAAACAGTGACTATAACTTGGCTGCATTAACACTGTATCTGTGATGTGACAGACAATGGCAACAACTTCTTGTCAGGGAGTTAAAGCAGAGGGATCTGTAGAATGAATTGATACTTTTTATAGTTGCTATCTCTCTTTATGTTAACAATATTCATAATTGGTACAAAGACCTGGAAATTGATTTATTGATTACAAGATCTATACAAAATACCAGGGGATGTTCTTTAAGTGGTTTGGATACGTATCTAATGACAAATAGTGTCTAATAATTGACATAGGGCAATTGTAGAAGAACAAAAGTGGCATCATTTGGCCAGGGAATTTGGTTTTTGGATTTATAGGTCCAACAGATGTAAGAAGAGATGATATTACAGACATGCATTGTTCTGCAACAGGTGCTGATAACAAAGGAAACCTAAAATGAAATTAGTGCACTCCCTTCAGAATAATATTTTATAGAAATATTAGAAGAAAATTTTCTCCAAAATTAATTAATCATGAAATAACAGGCGCTGTTCACATAAGGCCATATTACATACATAGTTGATTTATCATTTAGATTCAATTATATATTATAACATCCCATATATTTTGTCGGACATTTTGACCCAATAGAACCTTTGTCAACAATGGATGTAAAACCCAAGAGCAGGTAAAATTAATAATGTACTCATATAGAAGGTGTTCCCAATTAGATACATCAATTCAGAAGCTACAAGCAATAGGCCTTCCTTATCGGAGCCCAAAATTTTGTTGACATTGTTGACAAAGGTTAAATTGGACCAAAATGTCTGGCAAAATATATGGGATTTTACAAGTTATGAATAATTCTTGATGAATCAACTGTATATGGAATGTGACGGTATGTGAACAGAGCCTGTTATTTCGTCATAAACTAATCTTGAAGACAAATTTCTAATAATTTTTTGATAAAATATTATTCTGAAGGAAGTTCCATTGAAGTAATTTCATTTTGGATTCTTAAATTTCTCCTGGCACCAGGTAAAGATAATTATTTTTGTGTGCAGAATCATATAATTTACTAAAGCAGAGCGAACCCGTGAAGATCAATATATATATTTGAACCTTTTCTTTTCTATGTACCAGTTTGATAACCGCCGGATGGTATCTACTCTAATGTTCTCTAGAAACTGGTGTGTCAATTTACCAGTAATTATGAAAAATGTAGAAAAAAAGAATAGTCTTGCATGTAGGTTTTGATAAACCATAGATAATAAGGTAGATGTGGACACCCTTGCTTGAAGGACCCCTGTGCAGTCTGTGATTGGTCTTCTTTCAATTTAAGTAACCATATAACGGGATCTGCCCGAAACATGTCAGCCATCTCTCTGTGTTAGCATTCTTGGCTTTGCACTATAATAGTTTTTTATACAACTTGTGTACCGACTTTTCACTAATAAATATTTACCATCGAATCACTTCAACTCCTGGTGCTGACCATCTCCTTTTCTGCAATTTGGCCTGCTCTGCATGCCTTGGAACGCGGTCTTGTGCACGGGACTACTTAGAGGACATTTTCTTATTGGGAGCGAGCTGGTGTTTCCATTTTTGCCGTACATAAATGAAACTGTACGTTGGATGTTTTACTTGACATTTACTGTGACACAAGTATGACAAAAATAGTATTATGAGAGGACTAGTGTTGAGCGATTACGTTGGCCATCGACATCGGTCGATAGTCGGCCATCATCGACAAGATAGTCGATAGTCGATGGTAGATTATGATCGATGACCATTAAAGTCTATGGGAGAGCAACAACACCTTCATTCTTACACCCAAACAGGGCTGGAGAAGCTGGAATTAAAATCCACAACAGTCAAATGGATACGTGCTACATCTTAGGCAACACACTTAGGTTATAAAAGCCACAGAAAAAAAATCACAGACCATTCACTATCCCTGTCTTGTACCACAGCATGACCCTTAAACCTGCATGACCCACAAATTAAAAAGTGCCAGAAGGCAGTATGATTTGAACCATCATTTTACTTGAACTGGACATTGATATCCCTGTCCTGGAACGCAGCATGAGCCCCAAACCTGCATGACCCCCACATTTAAAAAGTGCCGGAAAAAGGAGTCTTTCAACCACCATTTTAGTTTCACTGGACATTGACTATCCCTGTCCTGGGCCACAGCATGAGCCCCAAACCTGCATGACCCCCACATTTAAAAAGTGCCGGAAAAAGGAGTCTTTCAACCACCATTTTAGTTGAACTGGACATTGACTATACCTGTCCTGGGCCACAGCATGAGCCCCAAACCTGCATGACCCCCACATTTAAAAAGTGCCGGAAAAAGGAGTCTTTCAACCACCATTTTAGTTTCACTGGACATATACTGTCCCTGTCCTGGGTAGCGCTTGTGCTTGAGTGCGGACCAATTGAGCTTCACTTGGAAATACTGGTGTTTAACGCTCCTGTTCCACCCAGGTGCCCTTTTTCTTGGCATTCTTTTTCTCATTTTACTCAACGTGCTGGAGGAAATTGTCTCTGTACTTTGTTCTCTGTCCGTGCTCCATACTCCATGTCCTCTGAATAACCTACATCTGGTCAAGTTTTCCTGTACCTCCCTTGTACAATTCAGAGGAATTTTTTTAACAGCTATTTTGTACATGAAAGTTTTTTAGTACTTTAATTCTAGAAAACACATTTTTAAAATAGGATGGAATCCCACCATGTCTTTGTTTCTCTTTTTAATTGTATTAAATGGGTTGTCTCAATACAGGGATTGATAGCTCTGTTAAAGATCTTGCAAAAACAAGTCATTTTGCAATATGTGTCCATTAACAGTGTCCTACCTATTCCTGTTTCTGACAGCACCATCACCCTTGAGCCACATTGACAATTGTGAAGAACAAATGTCTGTTAGAAACAACATTTTTTTTTTATAATAGGACCTGTAGTATAGCTGCAAGTCACAGCAAAATGCCCCCAAAAATTCAAAACATGACCCATGAGCCACTTTTGACAATTGTGAAGAACAAATGTCTGTTAGAAACAACATTTTTTTATAATAGGACCTGTAGTATTGCTGCATTTCAAAGCAGCATGACCCAAAAAATTATAAAAATGACTTCTCAGCCACTGTTAAAAATTGTGAGGGAGAAATGCCACTTAGAAGCCACATTTCTGTTCCAAAGGACCATGATTATTGCTGTATCTCACAGCAACATGACCCCAAAAAATTATAAATATGACTTCTCAGCCACTATTAAAAATTGTGATGGAGAAATGCCACTTAGAAGCCACATTTCTGCTACAAAGGACCATAATTATAGCTGTATCTCACCGCAACATGACCTCAATGCGAAAACTTCTAAAGATAAAGTGAGTAACTGGAATACGGGGTTGTCATGAAACCTTGCCGTCTTTTACAGGCTCCTCATAGCAAACCCAGCAAAATGAACTGTTGGGAAAAGAGAATAAAAATTGCAGTCAGAAATGATCATTTTTATAAAAAATTTTTCAAGAGGACCATTTCTGTTTGAAGAGGAATGTGAAGTAGACCGGCAACTAATCGGTGACCTCGGCAATTGGGGCCACAACATCATCAGAGATCCATGCCTGATTCATCTTGATGAAAGTCAAACGATCCACATTATCTGTGGAAAGCCGGATGCATTTGTCTGTAATGAATCCTCCAGCTGTGCTGAAGGTCCGCTCAGATATGACGCTGGCTGCTGGGCAGGACAACACCTCTATGGTGTGGCGAGCGAGCTCGGGCCATTTGTCCATTTTGGATACCTAGAAGTCTATTGGGTCCGGAACACATACAAAAACATCGGTGTTGAGACGCAGATAGTCGTGCACCATGATCTTAAGCTGGTCTCTGTGTGTTGGATGTGTGCCCTGCATTGCATGCGTTGGTGAGGTGGTAAATAAAGATTGCCAGAGGTCAACCATTAGGCTTCTGCCACCTTGCCTGCTGCTGCTGCTGCTACGGCTACTTGGCACTCTACTGCTGTCACGTCGCTGATGTTGTTCCACCGTGACATTTGGGGAACGTGAATCAGACGCAACAGATGTCTCCAGTTGATCAATCAGCAAGGTCTCCATTTCCTATTTGGGTGGGTGGAAGAAAAGTGCTGAGTTTTGTTTTGTACCGGGGATCCAGGAGGGTGGCCACCCAGTAACGGTTTTTCATTTTGATGGACTTAATGCGAGGATCATGTTGGAGGAAATGGATCATCCAAGCACTCATGTGAGAGATGGAGCCTTGATTTCCCAAGCCTCTGGGTCTAGGGGCACTAGCAAACTGATCTTCTTCATCTTCCTCCTCCGCCTCAAATTCGCTCCAACCTCTTTCCAAGGCAGGGACGTCGGTAACGTTGGTGTCTAGGAATACCTCCTCCTCCTCCTCCGCTTCCTCCCGCACAGCTTCAACACAGCCCTGACTTGCCTGAGATGATGCACCCTGAGAGCTGATGCGCTGCCTTGCACTAGCCCTGGACCCCGAACCACTGCCTAATGAAGACCGATAAAATTGAGAAACTGTCGGGCCTTGTGGATTCGACGGAGAGAAAGGCTCCGTGTCTGCATCTGTGTCCGTCTCCTCCTCCATCGCTGGCGGGACCTGTTGTTTCAGAGTGTCCAACGATCGTTCCAGAACTAAAATCACCACAATGGTCATGCTGACAAGGGCATCGTCTGCACTGACCATTTTGGTGGCTTCTTCAAAACTGGCAAGGATGGTGCAGAGCTCTTTCACCTGCCTCCGCTCTCGGTGGCTCAACATCCCGAGGTCCGCACCGCTGCTTGTCAGGCCATGTGTCACTTCGTACTGCGTAATGGCATTGCACTACTGCCACAATTGCTGGAGCATGTGGAGGGTGGAATTCCAGCGTGTTGCCACGTCAACAATGAGACAGTTGACGGGGAGGCCGAGCTGACGCTGCAACGCAGCCAGGCGGGACGAAGCAGGGTGCGAAAGGCGGAAGTGCGAACTTAGACTTCGAGCCTTCCTCAGCAGGCGGTCCAGACCCGGGTAGCTCTTTAGAAATTTCTGGACGACAAGTTTCATGACATGTGCCAGGCAAGGGATGTGCTTCAGCCTACCGATCTTAAGGGCGGCCAGCAGATTTCGCTCATTATCGCAGACCACCTTGCCTGCCACAAGGTTCTTGTCACCCAGCCAGCGCTCGGTCTCGTTGTGGAGAGCCGTCCACAGCTCCTGACCTGTGTGTGGACGGTCTCCAAGACAGATTAATTTCAACACGGCCTGGTTTCTCTGGGCACGTGATGCCACCAGAGGACCTTGGGGGAAAGAACCCGGCACCCTCCCTGCTGTTTTGAAGAGCGTGCACCGAGCCTAAGAGCCACCGTCACCCCCAGAGACATCCACCGAGCTCACCCAGTGAGCTGTCACAGAGATATAGCGGCCTTGGTCGTGCTTACTAGTCCATGTGTCGGTGGTCAGATGGACTTTTCCAGCCACAGATGCAGACAACGCGCTTGAAATTTTAGATGACACGTGGATGGCCAGGGCAGGGACGGCTTTTCTGGCAAAGAAATGCCTGCTTGGCATCTGTTATTGGGGGCAGGCAAGGGCCATGATGTGGCGGAACCCATCTGTGTGCACCAGACGTAAATGCAACATTTCCAAGGCCAAAAGCCTGGCAATGCCGACATTCAGGCTTTTGGCTTTAGGTTAAAGTGTTTCTTCTGCTCCAAAACCTAGAAGACAGAAGGCTGGCTGCTAGACTGGCCGCTGTACGGCGTGCAGGTCGTCAAACTGGCGGACGGAGAAGGGGTAGGATGGGTCTCTGGTGGTGCTGGTGGTACTCGGGCGACGGTGGAGGCTGAAGCGGAGGCTGATCCCTGATCATGACTCTGAGAGACATGGGCAGCTGAGGAACGCTTGGTGGTGGCGGAGGAGGAGGAGGAGGCGGAGACAGAGGGTGTGACAGTGGTTGGAGGCCCGGCGTCGGTCTGGCCTTTTTTGGCCAAGTGTTGCCTCCATTTCAACTCATGCATTCGCTGCATGTGACTAGACATGTTGGTGGTGGTTAACCACCTAAGGTTCTTGCCTCTACTTATGCGTTTACGGCAAAGGCGGCATATGATATCGCTGGGTGAATCAGAGGCTTGCTCAAAGAAGGCCCAGGCTTGAGAGATCCTGGACCTTTTTGACGGTGATAAGCGAGGAGCGGGGTTTGCGCTGACCGGGCTGGCGGAATCATATCAGCGGACTTCTGCGACCGCCCTCTCCCTTTTTGAGGCGGAACCCGTACTGACACTACCCCATCGTCTTCCTCCTCGTCCAGTGATGAAGCGCTCGCAAGCAAATTCTGCTGAAAAGACCACGTTGGATCCGCAATGTCGTCATCATCATCATCAACAAAGGTGACTTCGTCGTCCTGACATTCTGCATCCAGGAGCTGCGGGCTACAAGCAAGAGGGACTGCAAGGCGTTGCCGACCGCCCGGCATTTTTGCCGATTGACCAGCTTCCTTCTCCTCCTCCGATGGCATCAGTAACTGGGCGTCAAAGCAGACAAAATCATCCTCTTTGGCCTCTTGATCTTTTGACATGCCTTCTGACCCCAACCGCATTTTTTCATCAAAGAGGTCTTCAGAAAATGGATTATCCACAGTGTTGGGTACATGAGTTGACATTTGGGCTGCTTCATGTTGGACAGATGCTCATGATGCTGATGAAGACATTTGTGGCCGTGACTGGGAGGACGAGGAGGTAAGACTGCTGGATGCAGGTTGCATTAACCACTGAAGGACAGATTGGCGACGCTGTTCGTTACTGAGATTCACAGGGCCCTGACCCAGCGATGACAGGCCTGACGGTCCTGCAACCGACGATCCGCTGGCATGCGTGTTGTCGCCAGCACTGGAAGGAGCACCTTTTTAGTTGAACTGGACACTAACTATATCTGTCCTGTACCGCAGAATGACCATTAAACCTGTCTGACCCACAGTTTAAAAAGTGCCAGAAAAAGGAGTCTTTCAACCACCATTTTAGTTGAACTGGACATATACTGTCCCTGTCCTGGGCCACAGTATGACCATTAAACCTGTCTGACCCCCAGATTACAAAGTGCCGGAAAAAGGAGTCTTTCAACCACCATTTTAGTTGAACTGGACATTGACTATACCTGTCCTGGACCGCAGCATGACCCCAAACCCACATGACCCACATGACGATGATGATGATGACATTTGTGGCCGTGACTGCGAGGACGAGGAGGTAAGACTGCTGGATGCAGGTTGCATTAACCACTGAAGGACAGATTGGCGACAATGTTCGTTACTTAGATTCACAGGGCCCTGACATAGCGATGACAGGCCTGACGGTCCTGCAACTGACGATCCGCTGGCATGCGTGTTGTCGCCAGCACTGAAAGGAGCACCTTCTCTCGTACCTCTACCTCCATGTTCTACCCCCCCCTTATGCTCGCTTACCACCTGCATTTCGCTCCCTGTTCAGAAATATAAAAATTTGAGAAGGTATGGAATAGTTTTGGAAAGTCTCTTATTAAAAGACGGCAAATCACAGCTATTCTCAAATCCCTCTAATCAAAATCTGTTTTAAGATTTACGTAGATGCTGCGTCAATGAACAATGCTGGGTACGCAAAAGTCAAAAAAACACGTAACTGTGATGTTTTCGTACGATACACGGTATTTTTGGCAACAAACAACCTGTGCTGACTACAAGATTGCTGGATTGTAATTTAACTGCAAGGTGGATATATCAACAGTCACAGGTGTAATGGGTAAAATTGAAAATGAACACCTATCTGAAATGTATACTGATAATAAAAGTGGAGTTTTGCAGCTAACAAAGAGACCTGCAGTTACTAGAAATGATGTGTATCCAATATAAGTTCAGGCTGCCCAATATCCAGGAAATATTTCAATAGCAAACTGTTACTAATAAAGATATTCCACTACAATGTCTACACTAAGTCTTGGTGAACTTTATCCAGTGTTCTTTATAGATAGAGCTTGTCTGTGTTCGAACGCGCCCCCCCCCCCCCCCCCTCTCCTCCCCCGCCGTGAATTTACAGCGGTAGATGCTGCTTTAAAATTCTCTAATCTAACTAAATTGGAAGGATCACAGCTAATAGTAGAGGTTTCTCTGTGCAGAAATAGACTAATTTCGCTGAGCTGTTTGGCCACAGGCAGAGCGCAGGTCCTATCCCTATGAGACGCTGAGAGACACTGAGGCTGAAACAGGAAACGCTGTTCTATGTAAAACGAGGTCATGTGATTTTTCCAGCCAATCGCAACCATACACATCCCAGTCATGACGTCGCACACACATCTCACCCTGCTCTATTCTGTAATCTGATTTGCTGGCCGCCAAAATTACAGAAAGCGCCGAAAAGACGCGATCTTAATAGATGATGCACAGATTTTAACCTTAATTATCGCATGATCTGGAAATTTCGATCACCATAAAAACCTTGCCGATTTCAACTTTGTCGATAAAAATCGCTCAACACTAGTGGCGACTACAAAATTGCTGTATTCAAATTTAACTGCAAAGTAGATCTATCAACAGATCTGTAGTGCGCCAACGTGAAAAAACACGTATCTGTAAAGTATTCGGATAATACAAGGTATTTTTGGCACCTTTCAATTCACCTGTCGTGACTACAAAATTGCTGTATTCACATTTAAAAGCAAGGTGCCTCAATGAACAAAGCTGTGGTGCGCCAAAGTGAAAAAACACGTATCTTTTAGTTTCGGAAAAAAAAAGGGTATTTTTGGCCCCTATCATTTCACCTGGGTGACAAAAAATTGCTGTATTAAAATTTTAAAACGAAAAAGTAATCTATCAACAAAGCGGGTGGCCAAAGTAAAAAACCTATCGTAATGTTTTCGGATAATACAAGTATTTTTGCCACCTTTCAATTCACCTTGGTACTAAAAAAATTGGTACCATTTAAGTGCCGGTGCCTCAATGAAAAAAGTTTTAGGCCCAAATCAAAAAACCGTATCTGAATTTTTCGCATAATAAAAGGTATTTTTGGCCCTTTCAATTCACCTGTGGGACTCAAAATTGCGTATTCACATCTAAGTGAAAGGTCCTCTATGACAAAGCGTAGTGCCCAAATGAAAAAACATGTATCTGTAATGTATTTGGAAAAGGGAAAAGGGTTTTTTTGGCACCTACAATTCACCTGTGGCGACTACAAAATTGCTGTATTAAAATTTAACTGCAAAGTGATTATCAACAAAGCTGTAGGCGCCAAGTAAAAAAACTGTATCGTAATGTATTGGGAAAATACAAGGTATTTTTGGCACCTTAAATTTCACCTGGGTGCTACAAAATTGCTGTATTCACTTTTAAAATGCAAGGTCCCCAAATAACAAAGCTTTAGGCACCAAAGTCAAAAAACAGTATCTGTAATGTATTCAAATAAAGGTATTTTTGGATTTTCAATTCACCTTCGTGACACAAATTCTGTATTCACTTTTAAGTGCAAGGTGCCTCAAAAACAAATTTGGTGTGCACCAAAGGAAAAAACACGTTCTGTAATGTTTTTGGGATAAAAAAGGGCTTTTTTTGGCACCTATAAATTTCACCTGTGGCACTAAAAAATTCCCCTGTATCAAATTTAAACCAAAGTGATTATCAACAAAGCTGGTCTGGGGCCAAAAGGAAAAAACACGATTGTAATGTATTCGATAATAAAGGAATTTTTGGACCTTTCAATTCACCTGGTTGACTAAAAATTGCTGTATTCCATTAAGTGCAAGGGCCTCAATGAACAAAGCTGTATTGCCCAAATAAAAAAACACGTTTTGTAATTATTCGGATAATAAAAGGTATTTTTTCCACCTTCATTACCTGGGGTACACAAAATGCGTATTCAAATTAACTGCAAGTAGGTCTATCAACAGAGCTGGCCGGCCAAAGTAAAAAAAACACGTACTAAAAGTTTTCGGATAATACAAGGTATTTTGCCACCTTTCAATCACCTTTGGGGTGACACAAAATGCTGTTTTAAATTTTAAGTGCAAGGGCCTCAATGAACAAAGCGTAGTGCGCCAAAGTCAAAAAACACTACGTAATTATTCGGATAATACAAGGTATTTTTGCACCTTTCTTTCCCCTTGGGGTGACTAAAAATTGCGTATTCACATTTAAGTGCAATCCCCAAATTAAAAAAGCTTATGCGCCAAAGTGAAAAAACATGATCTTAAGTACGGAAAAAAAAAAGGGTTTTTTTTGGCACCCTATAAATTCACCTGGGGCGACTCAAAATTGTGATTCAAATTTAATGCAAAGTAATCATCAAAAAAGCGGGCCTGCGCCAAAGAAAAAAAACACGATCTTTTAATGTATTGGGAAATACGGGTATTTTTTCCCCACCTTTCAATTCACCGGGTGAAACAAAATTGCGTATTCACATTTAGTGCAAGGTGCCTCAAAAACAAAGCTTAGTGACCAAAGTAAAAAAACACGTGTGTAATGTTTCGGATAAAAAAGGCATTTTTGGCACCTACCCAATTCACCCTTGGCGACTAAAAAATTGTGATCAAATTAACTGCAAAGTAGATCTATCAAAAAGCGGTCTGCGAAAAAGGAAAAAACAGTACTGAATGTATTGGGATAATAAAAGGTTTTTTTGGAAAACCTTTCAATTCACCTGTGGTGACTACAAAATGCTGTATTCACATTTAAGGCAAGGGTGCCTCAAGAACAAAGTTTTAGTGCGAAAAGTCAAAAAACACTATCTGTAATTTTTTCGGATAATAAAAGGTTTTTTTTGGCACCTTTAAATTCCCTTGGGACTACAAAATTGCTGTTTTCACATTAAGTGCAAGGTGCCTCATGAACAAAGCTTTTGTGCCCCAAATAAAAAAAACATGTATTGTAATTATTTCGAAAAAAATTAAAAGGTTTTTTTTTGGCACCTATAAAATCACCTGTGGCCACAAAATTGCTTTTTTCAAATTTAACTGAAAGTAATCTATCAACAAAGCTGTAGCCCCAAAGTAAAAAAACATGATCTGTAATGTTTTCGGATAAAACAAGGTATTTTGGCCCTTTAATTCCCCTGTGGTGACTACAAAATTGCTAAAATTCCTTTTTAAAGGGGCAAGGTCCCTAAATGAACAAACTTTAGTGCCCCAAAAGTCAAAACACGTATCGAAATTTTATTCGGAAAAAAAAGGGTATTTTTTGGCCCCTTTTAAATTCACCTGGGTGACTAAAAAATTCTGTATTCACATTTAAGTGCGGTCCCTAAGAACAAAGCTGTGTGCGCCAAAGTGAAAAAACTGAAACTGTAATGTTTTGGATAAAAAAAGGGTTTTTTGGGGCACCTATCAATTCCCCTGGGCGACTACAAAATTGCGTATTAAATTTAACTGCAAAGTGAAACAAAAAAGCTGTAGTGCGCCAAAGGAAAAAACATGTATTTAAATGTATTCGGAAAATACAAGGTTTTTTTGGCACCTTTCAATTACCTGTGGTGAAACAAAATTGCTGTATTCACTTTTAAGGCAAGGTCCCTAAATGACAAAGCGTAGTGCCCAAAGAAAAAAAAACCGTACTGTAATGTATTCGGATAATACAAGGCTTTTGGCACCCTTTAAATTCCCCTGGGGGACTACAAAATTGCTGTTTTCCCCAATTTAAGTGCAAGGTCCTAAATGAAAAAAAGCTGTAGTGCGCCAAAGTAAAAAAACACGATTGAATGTATTCGGAAATAAAAGGAAAATTTTTTCACCTATAAATTCCCTGGGGGGACTAAAAAAATTGCAGTATTTCTTTAAAAATGCAAGGTCCCTAATGAACAAAGCTGTATGCCCCAAAAAGAAAAAAAAACACGTATCTGAAATTTTTTGGGGGTAATACGGGTATTTTGGACCTATCGACCTGTGCTGCTAAAAAAATTGCTGGATTCAATTTAATGCAAGTGGATATATCAACAAATTTGGGGAATTTGGGAAAATTAAAAAAGAACACCTATCGAAATGTATACTGATAATAAAGTGGAGTTTTGCACCTAACAAAGAGACCTGCTTTCTAGAAAAGAGGATCCTAAAATAAGTTCAGGCTGCCCCCAAAATCCAGGAAAATTTTAATAGAAAACTGTTAAAAATAAAGCAACTAGTGCAATGTCTACCTAAGTCTGGTGAATTTACCCTATTCTTTTTAAGCTTTCTGTGTTTGCACCGGGGGCCCCCCCCCCCCCCCCTTCCCCCCGGACTTTACAGCGGAATGCTCCTTTTAAAAATTTTCCCACCAACACATAAAATCTTCCAATCTCTAATTAACAAAATTGTAAGGATCAAAAGCTAACAGTAAACCTTTCTTTGTGAAGAAATGAATCATTTCGCTGAGCTGGTTGGGAACAGCGAGCGACCCTACTGTAAGACGCTGAAGACACTGAGCCCAAAGGGAAGGTGTTCATGTAAAACGAGGTCATTGTTTTTTTTCCCGCCAATGAAACCAACAATCCCATCTGACGCGCAACAAAATCCACCCCGCTCATTCTGTAAACGATTTGCTGGCCCCAAAATGACGGAAGGCCGAAAATGGGGCATCTTTTAGATGATGCACAGATTTTTAAACTAAATTACGCATGATCTAAAAATTTTGATCAACATAAAAAAAGTGCCCATTTCAACTTTGTCGTAAAAACGCCAACACTAAAAGGGCCAAACCCAAAAATTTAAAGGATATAAATTTTAATTTGCACAAAAAAAAGCCCCCAAAAGGAAAAAAAAAAAAAAATTTAGTTTACTCAAGAATGGAAGATGTATTTCGCAATATATATATAAGCACATTTTGCACTGAAATTTTCTTGTATATTTTGGGAAAAGGAAATGGTTGAAATAAATAAACCATTTTTCTCTCTACAAGGGTTTAAATGTTTTCAATTTTAAAGTATTATAAGAATAGGACAAGGCTGCAGTAGCACTGAGGTACGGCTTGCACACAGGGTTGTTGTGTGGTCCTTAATAAGATCCTTCTGCTATAAGTAGCTTACATTAACAACCACTTCTACTTTATTCCCTTTTAGACCGCCAAGACTCTTGAAGAGCTTTTGCAATTACGCTAACCAGTTGAAATGTAAAGAAGTAGTTGGATTTTTTTTTAATTATAGGTATTTCAGTATTTAGAAAGCACATATAACCATATAATTCCTTAATTTATTGAAGGTACTAAAATAACTTATGGGTGACTGTTGGGTAATAATCAATGGGTTAAATTCAAAATTAATTGAGTTAAGAGTTTTTACTAATATTGGTGTCATCTGAGGTTAAAAGGTAATAGTAAAGTAATAATAAAGGTAATAATTTATTTTTTAAATAGATACACTACTAGGAGAAAAAAAAAAAAAATTAAACTACCCCTCCTCTCCCTTTATTTAGTCTGTCCCCTTCCCCCCCCCTGCCGGCTTGTATCTTCTGGTTTCCCAAAAAAGGGGACTTTGCTTTTAGTCAATGAAGTGCTCTGAACAGTGATGACACATGGCCACTGCAGCCAATTGCCAATTTCCCTTTCAATAGAAGATCAGATGATAACAGAATCCCAGCAGAAGCTGAGGATGGGGCATTGCTTGATCCAAGGTAAGAGAGGTGAGAATTTTTTTGTTTTTGTTTTCATAGGGTAGCAGTATCCTATATAAAAAATAAAATTATTACTTGGACAACTCCTTTAATCCCTTCCCAACATTGTTTGTACCCATACGTCCTTTGCAGGAAAGTGTTTTGAAAATGGACATATGGGTATGTCCAGGAGATTGTAAAAACTCATAAACATAGATCACACAATTAGTACATGAAACCAGCTGTATAATAAAGATGGCTTCATCGGCCAGGTCTGAAGCTTACTCTGGGCGCGGCTGATTAGCCCCTATAGATGCCAATTGTGACCGTGACAACTAATGGAGCTCCCTCTATCTGCATTGACATGACTGTGGATGCCTTCCATAGCAACCCGAAAGTCTACCAGCCATGCCCATACAATGCATAACAGTACAAACATGATCAAAATATCAAAATCAAAACCTTTTTTAAAATAATAAAAAAGGAGAAATAAAAAGTTAAAAACCCACAAAAAATATAAAGTAAAACATGTACACCGCCATTTTTCCATTACAAATGCCAATCACTCCAAAAAAGATCAAAAATAAAAAATGTATGTATATTTGGTATTGCTGCATATGGAAATGTGTCATTTTTAAAAACCCCTTTGAACCCATTTAAAAAAAAAAAAACATGCCCAAAATTTGATTTTTTTTTCATCCCACACACATAAAATAGAAAAAAAAAGCGAACAAAAATTATTAAACACCAAAAAAGCCCCCTTTTTACGTTCTGTATTTGGAAAAAAATGTTACGGCTATCAGAAGATAGTGATGCATAAATATTGTTTAACACAATAAAAGTGCTTAAAAAAAAGTGCTACAACATAAAAAAAATTATAATTTGGGTACCACCATAATCATAGTGAAGCAAATATTTTCTTCATCCTGCCCACCAAAAAATGGATTTAAAGGCGACTAAAGAGTCATGTCCTATTAAAATTGTACCAGTGAAAACATCAACTCATCCCGCAAAATCAAGACTCTACATAGCTCTGAACACAGAAAAATAAAAAGTTATGGCTCTCAGATTATGGCGATGTAAAAATTTGTTTTCTTTTTTAAATAAGTGTTTTTATTATGTAAAAGCAGTAGAACATAAAAAAAATGTGAACTTGGTATCATTGTCATCTTATCAATCTGCTGAGTAAAGTTAACATGTCATTTATAGTGCATAGTGGCTGAATTTTGTTCACCCCACCTCCCAAAATCAATGATATGAACCCTAAAATGGTACCAATAAAAACACATTAATCCTGCAAAAAACAAGCCTTTAATCAGCTCCATATGCATCAAAGTAAAAGTGTTATGGCTGTCAGACCGTCACGACATAAAAAGTAATTTTTTACAAAAATCTTTATATTGTGTAAAAGTAACTATCCTACAAGAACTTATATACCCAGGGTAACATGAAAGAGGAAAAACCAATAACAAGAAAATAGGGCTACCCACTAAATCAATAATAACAACCGACAAAAGAGGAATCCATATAAAAATGTATCAAAAAACTTTATTAATCATGCAGAATAACATAACAACACACAATAAATGTATAAAAACACCACCACCCAGCTAAAACAAAAAATATATACAAGCACAGAGGTCTAGGGTCACGTAAACAATGTATATAGCCTTATTATAAACAACCAACCACCTGGATAATCAATCAAAAATTACAATGCAAATACCACTGTGGCTTCATATTACCATACCGTGGAGAGGTTGTCCGTAAAAAATGATGTAAAACTGTGACAGCTAGACCTCCGTGCTGCTCCGACACGCGTTTCGCTAACGCTTCCTCAAGGGGATGGCACGGAATCAGACAGGCAAAATATAAATAGCAATACAACAGGAAATGAATAACAATGCAACAGGAAGTAAAACGGACCGACAAGTAATGAGTAAACGGCATATATATTACAGAAAACCCACACAACACATATATTAAATGCCTACATGTATCAATGTTGTCAATTAAAACACTTACAATAGTATTGACCAGCTGAATAATCCTGGTTAGAGACGCTGGACACTAAATGACCCGGAATCGGAAGTTCGAAACCCAAAAAAAAATAGCAGAATTGCTGGGTTTCTTTTTCCAATTTCATGGCCCAATGCTAAAAAAATCTGTGAAACACCTGTGGGCTCAAAATGCCCAATACACACCTGGATGAGTTCTCCGAGGGGTGTTGATTCCAAAATGAGGTGACTTCTGAAAGATTTAAACTTTTCTGGTATTTCAAGTGCTTTGCAAATGCCAATTGGTACCCACCAAAATCTGCATTCTAAAAGCTAATTAGCGCTTTCGGCTTTGCATACCCTTCCATCTGCCAAGAAACAGTTAATACCCACATTTAGATTATTGCTGTTCTTAGAAGAAATATCGGGTTATTTTTTTTTCAGGATTCCTTGTGAAAATGAAACATTTTTAACTAAAACTGCAAATTATTGGGAAACATTTAATATTTAATTTTCACAGCTTAACACAAAAAAAATTTGTGCAACATCTGTTGTCTTTATAGAAGTGTTTATTAAGTTTTAGGGCCTTTCGGTGAACACAAACTTGAGATTGTGGCTAAGAAAAATTCTGATGAAAATGAGACCTCAAAACCCAGTAGGTGCTCCTCCTACTCTGAGACTTGTGGTCAAATAGAACACACATAGGGCCATACATAGAATATCTCTAAAAACAGCAGAATCGGTGGAATCAACATTGAGGTCTCCTGATTCTCCCTGGTAACATTTATTTTGTGACATTGAATAACGGATGAAAATTTAAAATCTGCAAAAAAGTGAAACTTCACTTGCACTTTGTTTTAATTCCTGTGAAACCCCTAAAAGGTTAACAACCTTTCAAAAGCTTTTTGAATACTTTAAGGGATGCATTTTCTTAGATGGAGTCAATTTTGGAAGTGTCTTAAGTACAGGCCCATCAAAGTCATGTCCAAAATAGGCTGGTCCCTAAAAAGATCTATGTTGCAAATTTTCTTGAAAATGTGAAAAATTTATACAAAATTTCTAAACCTCTTAATGTTGTAATAAAATAAAAAAGACATTTAAGTTAATTATGCCAACATAAAGTTGGCATATGGTCGACGCTAGTTATAAACTATTTGTTGTGGTCTTCCTATCTATCCTACACACAGAAATTTTTTGTGTTGGACCAATTTGTCACATCTATTTCTTTAATAAAATAGTGAATGAGGGCTGGTGTTGTAGACTGTTTATTTAAATAAAGTGTTTTTTTTCTGTTTCTGTATTTATTTTTTTCAATTGTTAGTAATGGACAGACAGTTAGTAATCTGACATACGCCTCTCTGTTACTATCGCTGGGGCTTGGTTTCAGCCAGCAGTGTTTTTTGTCATCATAAGACTGACACTAACCCCCAATGCACGAGGGGTACTGGGAAAAGCTGGGTAACCATAAAACGTGGACCCTCTAATGTGAGGATACACTTCTGGGGCAGTTGTGGGCTGATATTTATAGGATGGAAAGTGGCCGCTATCCATGGACCTTTGCATTCTGATATTATCAGCTTGCAGTTACTTTGGCTGATTATGGCAATGTGTAGTTGGCCATGGTGAAAGGGTTAAACTGTCGACTGCAAACCGATAGTATCAGTATGTGAAAGTTTATGAATACTGATCTCTTCCTATCCTAAAAATACCAGCCTGCAAAACCCACTGAAGTGGACCATTACATTAAAGGGTCTGCTTCTCATGGTAACCCAGCTCTTTCCATTATCCCTGGTGCATTGGGTACTGGCGTAATACTGAGAGTGTGTTAATGTTAGCCTTGACAAAAAACACTGCTGATTGACACCAAGCACCAGTGACAGTAATCGAACAGTGTCTGTCAGACACCTCCATTACTAACGCTGGAATAAAATAATTTTAAAAAACACAGGAACAACAGAAAAAAAACGTTATTTAAATAAACAGTCTACAACACCAGCCCTTGTTGACCATTAAAGAAACGGATCCAATGCTGGACTGACATAGTCCAACAACTCCAGAAGAGTCCAAAGAAAGACACCTGAGGAAAAATATAAACACTACATAAAAAATGTCAGTACTAAGCTCGATCCTCTGCACCCCCTGAAGGTAATGGATGCCCTAATCTTCTTGGGATGCAGGCCATGCAATATAATCCTGTGGGTTACAGGCCACAGCACAATCTCCAAGGGGTTGATTCTCTGCTTCTCCCAGAAGAATGTGCCTGTAAGTTGTTTTCTATACCCCCTCTCCCACTCCTGCCCCTACCATTGTTATATAACCTAGTGCAAACACAACCCCCACCTATTACCCCATAAACCCTCCACAGTCTCCACCTATCACCCCATAGACTCTTTACTTCCACTAATCATCCCATAGTCCCCTCTTCTCCACCTATCACAACCATCCAAAGTTTATACAAAGGTGGGAATGGGAAGGGAGGTGCGAGAAAAGTGAATATTCTAAGATGTTTGTGATGTAAATTCTACAGGGACAAGTTGTGACCAGGACAAGTCAGCATGGAGGTCTGGAGCAGCTGGAGAAGAAAAGGAAAGTGAATTACTCCAGTCATAGAAGATGTCTCCTGTAAGTCACTTATATATCAGCAAAGCCTGAGTACAACTAATATCTACCATTATATGGTCATTATATGGCTAGAATATTGGTAGTAGTATAATTGTTTATAATCAGGTACAGATGTAGCAGATTTCAGCTTGACAGTGATATCACAGCTTTCTTTGTTATCTGTGCTTATCTGTAAACAAATGCCATTAAAAAGAACTGTGAAAAAGTTGAGATAACATCCTATGCCACGATATTACGGTGCATTGTCTCTCAAGTTAAAGGGGATGTATCGCTTCTTCAGTTCATGTGTTTTATTGTGCTCTCAGCTTCTCAGCTCTACAAATTCAGGGGCGTTTCTTCCCCTCCCAGCTGGGTGTTTCTTTATTGATTCCTCCCCCTTCACTGTTTATGCTCGATCCCGAGTCCACATGTCACTGTGTCGTTCTCCCCTTGCAGTCTTATTTTGTTAGTTTGTTTACATACAGGCTTGCATTCAGTCTAGACAATCTTCTATGAATTCAGAACACTCTTCTCTCACAGCTGGAGGTTTGTTATAATTGAATCCAGTGTTCTATGAACTCCTCCAGAGCAGCTTGGATCTCCCTTCTATGTTTAGACACAGGAGCATTTAGGCATCGAGGCACAATTCTGCTGTTTTCTGATTGTAGAAGCCATGCAGTATTATTGTGTTTCTTCTGGCTGTGCAGAGTGAAATTGCCCCTTGTCCCTTACTTTGAGTGAGAGAGGCAGCCTAATGCTCCTTCTATGTTTGCATTAGGCACCGATGCACAATTATGCTGTTTTCTGATTGTAGAAGCAGGTGCAGTGCCTCTGTGTTTCTGCCGGCTGTGCAGAGTGAAATTGTGCCAGTCCCTTACTTTGAGTTAGAGAGGCAAGAATACGCGCTCCCGTGAATATGACCGGGGGGCCAGACAAAATGTAAATTATTAGAGCGTCAGCCAATGACATGAAAGGAGGTGGAATCCGACCGGCACTGGGGAACAGTGTTTACAGAAAACGAAGATAAGGCAGACTGTGAAAACAAGACAGCTTTGCAAATGACATCCAATTGCAAAGTTGCTTGTTTTCACTGTCCCCTTATTCTGAAAACCATTTAATGAAATGATACAAGGCCTTTAATCTTAGTTACATCTGTATTATTCAGTCACTGTGTGGTGATGATATGTGATTATGGTGTGGTGGTATTATTTATTCATAGACATGAGCGAGCAGTAAAATGTTCTAGTTTGATTAGAACCTTGAACTTTAGTGTGTTCAGTTCGAGATTCTATTTGAACTACAACTCAAACCCCATTAAGGAAAATGGGAGAAGATGTTCTGGTTAATTTTTATACCTATACAGGTGAGGAGGAGCTGCAATTACCATCCATAACAATAAACTGTACTACATGGTACAAATTAGTGAAAAAATTTGGCTCTGAGAGTGACAGAAAAAAATTGAGAGGCTAAAATACTTAATTCCTTTCAATGGCTAACTGAAAAAATGAGGAAACCTTGCAAGCAGGGGCGTAGCTATAGTAGGTGCAGCAGTAGAAGCTGCTATGGGGCCCTGCATCCTGAGGGTCCCAAAAGCCCCTTTGACACATAGGAGATTTGGAGACGGTGTGTTATACAATTATTGAACCCCCAAAACTGCAAAAAGGGAACTTTTGGGCACTGTGTATGATTTAGCAAATCCAAGCACTCTGTATAATATATATTCATGTATATGAGAGTGGGGAATTATGTGAGCCTGCAAATGTCACCAAATAACAGCTTCTGGGTGTTTCAAAGATGCAGCCTGCAATACCAAACTCCCTAACTGTTGATGTCTATGGAGAGGAAAATACTATCTAACTAACTAAAAACAGTCTGCACAGTACAGAGAGTGAGCTGAAAATGGCATTCACAGGGCAATACAGTGAAATATACATAACATGGTCATGTGATTTTAGCATCCAATGAGAGCCCTACACTAAAGCGATGACATTATTGACACTTCTCTGTGCTCTGCACTGATTGGATGGATGCCAAAAGTGCAGAAAAGTGATTGGATGGCTGCCAAAAGTGCACAAAGACGCTGAAAATGACGTGTCGAACTAGAACTTTACTCGAACGAACAGTAATATGTTCGGTTCGGTTCGAATTATAAAAATTCGAGAAGTTCTACTAGAACTTGACTTTTGTAGAATGATCAATACTATTTGTTCACTATGTGGTTGTGATATGTGGTCATGATGTAGTGGTATTATTTGGTTTTTGTATAGCGGTATCATAGATAGTGTTGGTTTACTGGTTTGTGCAGTACCAGTATAGTGATGATATTTCCTGCTTGTATAGCAGAAATATGTGGTGACTGTATCGCTATTATTTAGAGACATCATCTATAGATAATTATCTTTATAGCTATCTGTATGTATTTTTTTCACACACAACATATTATGTTACATAAGTACATTCTTACAGACTCTATTAACTCCACTGTTGTATGTCGGAATTTTTTGTCCAACTCCACCTATCTGGAGAGGGTGCAGGCAGTGTGTATTAGGTTAGGGCTGGGGATTTGAATTTTTTCATTGGGAGAAGGGATGCACCATTGGTCCTACTTGCCTAGAGCATCAAAATGCCTTGTCTCTGTTGTACTGTATCATCCCTTTAAAGAGAAATTTCCCTTACCCTTTTTTTGAAATGGAGGATGTGGTTTTGGCCCCCAATAGAAAATTTTTGCGTACCCACAAAAAAAAGCAAAAGGGAAAATTTTTCAGGTAGTGGGGAAATATCAATCATTATTATTCTTTGGAGATGCCCATTATTTAGGCCTGGAAAAACAACATTGTCACCCAATGGTGAAGTAAAAATAAGCTGTGAGTGGTCAGTTTGAGGAACATTTTTATGTACCACAAAAAAAATAAATAAATAAATAAATCGAAGCCCATACTTTAGTTCAGTATCTCAACATAATGATTCCTTTACAGATCACATTTATATAAACTTGATAGCTGCACGATAATATCACGACTAGAGATGGGCGAATTTCCCGAAATTCGTTTCGTTCACTTTGCCGAATTTCTCGGAAAAAAATAACTTCGTTCCGAATTATTTGGGGGACGAATCACTTTAAAAAAAACAGCTATGTCAGGCTGCAAGAGCCTGCAGGGGCTGTAGAACGTTGTGCCATGCTTAAATATGCAGAGGGAGTTTTGGTTTTTGGTCTTCATACAATGTTTTTGGGTTTTTGTTGACACGCACTGATGTCGCGCTTTAGAATGCTTAATATAAAATTCCCTGGGCATTAAGTGGGCAAAACTGAAAAAAAACGAAGGGGGAAGGTTTCCCGATAAAGTCATGCGAGAAAGCAGACAGGTGTGGAGGTGACGGCGGCAGCCACAGCAGATGAGGGGCGGGCAGTGGCACAATGAAGGTGTGAGGGTCAAAGGCAGCCCAGCAGCAGCATTTAGGTAGACAGTGGCACAATGCAGTGTGTAGTCACGCAAAAGCCCACAGCAGCATTAGGTCAGCAGTGGGACAATGAAACCCCGTGTGGAGGTCACGGCGCAGCTACAGCGCGCATGAGGTCAGACGTTGCACAATGACACAGTGTGTAGGTCCGGCAGCAGCCACGGGCAGCATGAGGTCGGGACAGGGGCCACAATGAAAAAGTGTGTAGGTCACGGCAGCAGCCACAGCAGCAGCATGAGGTAAAGACAGTGGAAACAAGGGACACAGTGGGGAAAGGTCCCCGGCAGCAGCCAATCAGCGCATGAGGGTCAGGCAGGGGCCCACAATGACATTCTGGAGGTGGCAAAAAGGTTTTAGGCCCCAAAAGTGGGACAAATGACACAGTGTGGGGGGGTTCGGAAGCAGCCCCCAAGCACCCACCCTTTTTGGGTCAAAAAGGTGGCACAAGGGACACAGTGTGTAGGTGGGGGAAGCAGCCACAGCAGCAGCATGAGGTCAGGCGTGGCACAATGACTTTCTGGGGGTTTGGCAAAAACAAGGTGGGGCCACAGAGTTGGACAATGAGACAGTGTGGAGGTCGGGGGCCCGCAGCCACAGAGAAAGCATGAGGTCAAAACGGGGCAAAAATGCCACAGTGTGTGGGCACGGCAGCGCAGATGAGGTCAGACAGTGGCCCAAGGGACATTTGGAGGGTGGAAAAACAGTGTGGGCCACAGATTTGCAAAAAGGCAGAGAGTGGAGGTGCCCCGGCAGCAGGGCAACAGCTGAAGTCGAAATTTGGCACAATGAGACAGTGGGGAGATAAAGGGGCAGCAGCCCCCAGCAGCAGCATGAGGTCAGACAGTGGCACAATGCCCGAGTGTGGAGGTGGGGGGTTCAATCCCAGTCCCTGTAAAGGGGGGTTGGGGGCCCAGAGGGAAAAGAAACTGTAAAGCAGATGTGTGGCTTTCAGGCGGGGGCGGCATCAGAATAGTGGCTGGGAAGGTAGTTTGAACCCGACTCATTTTTTCACAGTTTGGGTGAGGGGGTCTTTGGCTAAAGTAGTTTTGACCCCCAAAGGCTTTGGGTGTGGGGAAAAACCCCTGGCAATTAAACGCCCTGATTCATCTTGACAAAGGGTCAGTCTTTCCCACTTTTTCCCGGTGGAAAAGGGGTTTCCTTTGGGGGTAAAAATGGCCCCGCCGACTGAAAAACCCCCCTCTGATCCCAAACCCTGGGGCCCGGGGCCCGGACAGTTCTCCACGGGAAAACTTGGCAATTTTGGGCCACACATCCAGTTTGGCTCCCCAGAAAGTCGGGGGATCTTCAAAAATGGGGGGGCAGATTTCCCTTTCCAAGTAGGCCCCCACCTTTTGGGTTTCGGGGTTTCTGCTCCGGGGCCCTGCTGCTTCTGCCCCTCCTAGGCGGGTAAAGGGAAGCTGCTCATCAGTGACTAAAGATTTTAGGTTGCGGGCTGATGGAGCTTTCCCTGCCCCGGGACCCCCCCACCTTCCCCCCGGCAGCCGGGGCCGTAGTACGGGGCGCTGAAAAAAACCCCCCCCCGGGTCAGACCTGTCAGAGGGGGGATGATGCCGCACAGGGCAGGGGCCCAAAAAAACTGATTTTACGGGGTTTTCCCCTTAGAAATTTGGTTTTTCCCTCTCAATAGCGGGGAAAAAAAGGCTCCCTTTTTTTGGGACCGGTAGGGGGGGGTTCCAATTTGGGTGGAGACCCAAGAAGCCCTTTTCCCTCTGGGGAAATGTGACTATTCGGCTTTTCACTAGCCGGGCCCAAAATTTCGGGCATGCTGGGGGCCCATCTGAAACAAGTGACTCTGAGGGCCCCCTGCCTCCATCTCCCACTGTTTACTGCCCCGGTGCTTGCGGGTCATCGGGCCCCCCGTTTCCTCATCCCCAATTAGCTCCTCCGGGCGCCTCCCCCTCTTGTAAACCGGGGTAGAAATCAATCATTTAAAACCAGAAAAAGGCTTTGCCCCAATGTCCCCCTCCTCCTCCCCCTCCATTTAAAGTCCCCCCCCGGAAACTCTTTGGGCCGCGGATGTAGTCGCCCCCGTCTCCAGTCCCCCCCCCGACAGTTTTTTCAGCATTGTTCCGGGAAACATAAAGCGGGGAATGCGTTTTTCATCCCGTATTTTCCGGGCAACTGCAAATAACGTTGCCCCCTCGAATGGCCTCAACAAACGGCGGGTGTCACGAAATGAGCTGCCACTGGCGGACACCCAAAGTTCACGGGGGGAGTACTTCTGTTCCCCTGGATCATAAAAAAAATTCTTTTTAATGGCCTTTCTCTGTTTTTACAGGGGGGAAAAAACCCATGTGCGGGTTTGGGAATTCCAACGGGTGGAAAAAATCGCATATCAGAGTGTGTTGGGGGGGGCCCCGTTTTTTGCCGCTGTAACTCGAGGAGGGGGTTCCTGGCTTTGTACCCCAATGGATTTAAAATGCATGCAAAGTTTCCTGGCCCCTTTTCAAAATGTTCTGAAGTTTGGTGGAAGCATCAGGAATCTTTTTCCCCAAACCCGATTTTTAACATGTGCGCCAGCAGCGCGGACACCATGTTTCCCCCCATTGTTTGTCCCCCTTTTGGGTTTTTGGGTTTGCAGTTGGGTAAGGAGAAAAACCACACATCGATTTTTTGCTGCAGGGGCGCCCGAGCAGGGTTCCCTCCCTGTGTTTACCTTTTTTCGCCAGGCAAGGGCCCGGTTTAAAAACTGCGGGGAAACCCCTTTTTCCCCCTTTAAATGTTGTTTTATGGGCAGTAATTGTGGGGCTGGTTTTTGGGGGGAGGAGGAAAGGGGCGGACCCTTGGGGGAGGAGCCGCGGTTTTACAAAAGTAGGGAAAAAATTGGGCCCTTTCCTGTCCAAGGGTTTTTGGGGTTTTTGGGGGGTGGGGCCCGGAAAGCCATTGACCCAGTGGGCCGTTTTAAAGGCATGTTTTGGGCCCTTGGGCCCTAAAATTTCGCTCCAAACATCCCGCTGCCGTGCACCCTTTGGGAAAAAACTATAAGCTCAAGGACTGGGGCCCCCCCTGGTTTTTACATATTTATGAAGTGCTTTTGGGATGCCCTTTTTGCAAAAAAAAATTACGGCTTGGAATCTTCCCCATCTTTGGCTCGGCACAAGCCAATAGTTCTTTTGAACGGTGCAGGGGGTTTCCCCCATTTGGAAAGGGAGGGACTTTCAGTTCCAACAACTTGGACAGGGAAACACAGTTTAGCTGCTGAAACCCTTTTGGATGGGGTTGGACGCCATACTGTTGTCTCTTTGCAATCGCCTCGTGAAAAGGGGCCTGCTGGGGGCCAAAGAGTAGGGAGGAGTGGAGGGATTGGACCCGGGGGTGAAAGGTCCCAAAAAGAAACCCGCTCCCTTCTGCAGAGGTGGTGGGGCCCGACTGGCCCGCAATGGCATGCGTGCCACTTTGGGGGGCTGGTTTCTTGTTGCTGCGTTCCCGGGAGGTGGAACCCACATTGAGCCAAATTTCTCCTTTTGGCCACCGGGGTTTTGGGGACGCTGATGTGTTGACGCAGGGCCGTGGTTTTACCCAACCCTTAGCTCCCTTGGGGGCCCCGCTTTTACTTTTGCTTTTCAGATTTTTACAATACCCCTATTCGGCTCCTTTTCCCGGGGTTTTAGCAAGAATGCCCCACCGCCAAGTAAACCCGGGTTTTTTCCCCCAAAAAGGGTTCCCCACTGGTGGGGCTTTGCTGCCGCTGCCCCGTGAGCCCCTTTGCCCCTACTTTCTTGGGCCTGCGAAGCGGGTTTTTTTTTCCCGTGGCCCCCTTGGTCCCGACCTCCCCTTTTGCTTTTATCCCGTGACTCCCGGCCCCCGGGCCCACTTGCGGCTGGGGCTGCTGCCCCGACACGCAAACTGACGCCTTTCTCCCGATGATGATGAAGCCCTTGCCTTTACCGGCTCCCAAGGCGGGTCGGCTTCATCATCAAACTATTTGTGTTTTTATCGTCACTGGGTGTTTCCCCTCCCAAGGGGTTTTGGGAAAGAAAAGGCTGACCCCCACAAACATGGGCCTCCCTTTCCCCTTTTCAAAAATTTTCTTTGCCGCCTACCGCAAGAAGCAGGGGATATTGGCCCCTTTTTTTCGTGCCAAATAAAACTGCTGGGCTGGGCCCCCTTCAAATTGTTCATCCTTCGTATTTTAAATGGCGCTGAAACCCCCGACCACATAGTTGATCTTGGCTGAGGGGAAAACCCGGGTGGGGGCAGAGGGGGTTTTAGGGCAGGAAAAAAAGGGCCCCTGACCCGGGTCCCTGGATATGCCAACTAAGGGGGTTTTGTCTGCCCTTTCCCCCCGACTCTTGGTTTGGGGTTTTTTCAGGGGGTCAAACCCGGGAGGAAGTTGGCGTGACCTAGCCAACCAATCAAAAACCCTTGGGTTGCTAGTCAGTACCCCCGGCCGCAAAATGGGCAGCGGCAGTTGTTTGGGCCCCACTGATGGGGCCCCTGTGCGAAAGTTTCCCCCTTTCGTGTGCGACCTGGGGCCCGGAAAAGTTTTGGGGCCTCTGCCCCTCGCCCCGGTGAAAAGCCTGGGCCACCCCCTCTGTCTGAATACTGTTTGTTCTAAAAAGTAAGACACTGTTTTTTATGAAAAATATCCCGTAATTTTATAAATACCCCCACCCTATATTTGGGCGCAAATTTAAACCAAATAAAAAGCTTGGTTTAAACCCTTTTTGGGTATAAAATGGGGCCCCCCACAAATGGGCAAAAGGAAAAAAATTTACTTGCATGTGGGGCCCTTTTAAAAAAAATAGGGGTTTTTAATTAATAAAAAGACAAAAAAGGGTTAATTAACCCTTTGGATATGAATTATGCTACAGGGTTTTTTTCTTTGGCGGTGGGGAAAAAAAAAATAGGGTTTTTTTTTATGAGTACAACGGGGGAAAAAACCCCTTAAAATTTAAACCCCGGAAAGTAAAAATTTCGCAAAAAAAATTTGGAACCAAAACTACTAGTTTGAGGTGTTTTTACCCAAAAACGTGTTTTCTACGCCACACAACCCAAAAGATAAATTGTAAAATTAAAACCCTTTTCTTTTGGGAAATTTGGTACAGGAAAAAAGTTTTAATTTTGGGGTGAAAAAAAGCGGTTTCTTGGAGTCACCCACAAACTGAAAAAAAAAATGCTTAAAATTAAACCCCCCATGTAAATTGCGGCCCAAAAATTGAGCCACCCCAAAACTAGTTTGATTTGTAGCGTGTTACAAATGCCCGGGGTTTTTTAGCCACACAAACAAGAGATAAAATTGTAATTAACCTTTGCTTGGGGAAAATTTTCTACAGGGAAAAATTTTATTATAAATTTTGGGGATTGAAAATGGGCTGTTTTTTGGGATCACCACAGCTGAAAACAACGCTTTTAAATTTAAACCCCCGGGTGGGAAATTGCCCGGGGAAAAAAATTGTTTCCCCAAAACTAGTTTAGCTTTGTAGGGGTTACTATTTTTTTCGGGGGGGTTATTTTTCGCTAACAACAAAAAGATAAAATTGTTAAAATTTAAACCTTTTTTGTGAATTATGGGTACAGGAAAAATTTTATATATTTTGGGGATTGAAAAATGACGGTTTTTTTGGGGATCACCCCAGGGTGAAAAACAACGTTAAATTAACCCCTTTGGGTGTAAAATTTCGCCAAACAAATTTATCCCCCCAAAACTAGTAGTTTGTAGCGTTTACAATTTCGGTGTTATTTAAAGCTAAAAACAAGAGATTTAAAAATTTTAATTAACCTTCGCTTGTGAATTTTTTGCTATGGAAAAATGTATATATTTTGGCGTTGAAAAAGGGCGGTTTCTTGGGATCCCACAGCTGAAAAAAAAAACGCTTAATTAACCCCTGGGTGTAAAAATTTGGGGAAAAAAATTGAGCAACCACAAAATATAACTTTTTTAGCGGTTACAATGGCGTGGTCTTCTACGGGCCCCACAACAAGAGTTTTTAAAAATTTTAATTAAACCCTTTTCTTTGAATTAGGCTACCGGAAAAATTTTAAATATTTTGGCGGTGAAAATGAGGTTTTCTTGGGATCACCACGGGCTAAAAAATCAATGTTTAAATTTAAACCCCCGGGATGTAAATTGCACCAAAAAATTTGGGAGCCCCCCCACAAACTAGTAGTTTTTGTAGCTTTTTTACAATGCGGTGTGCCTTACCCAAACACAACAAGAGAAAAAATTTTGAAATTTAAAAACCTTTGCTTTTTGAATTTAATGCTACAGGAAAAATGTATTTTTTTTGGGGCCATTGAAAATGAGGGTTTTCTTGGGATCCCCACGCAAAAAACAAGCTTAATTAACCCCATGATTTAAATTGCGCCAAAAAAAATTAGCCCCCACAAACTAGTAGCTTTTTAGCGTTTTCCCAAGGGCGTGTTTTTTACGCTACACAACAAGAATAAAATTGAAAAAAACCCTTTGCTTGTGAAAAAATGCACGGGAAAAAATGTATATATTTTGGCGTTTAAAAATCATTTTTCTTGGGATAAACCACAGCTAAAAAAACCCCTTTTTAAATTTAAACCCCCCTTGGTTTTTTAAATTGTGCCAAACAATTGCCCCCAAAAAACCACAAATAGTAGTTTGTATTGTTTAAAAAGGCAGTTTTTTTTTTCGCTACACAACAAGAGTTTAAAATTGAAATTTTAATCCGCTTGTGAATTATGCAAAAGGAAAAAAATTGTAATATTTTGGCTTTTGAAAATACGGTTTGGGGGAAACACCACAGCTAAAAAACCCAACGTTTAAATTTAAACCCCCGGGGAATGTAAATTGCGCAAACAATTAGCCCCCCCAAAAAACAGAAAGCTTTTAGCGTGTTAAAATGGCGTTTTTTTTTTCGCTACACAACAAGAGATAAAATTGTAATTAACCCTTCGTTGTGAATTATGTACAGGAAAAAAATGATATATTTTGGCTTTGAAAATGAGGGTTTCTTGGGATCACCACAGCTGAAAAAAAAACGCTTAATTAACCAAAGGGGTGTAAATTGCGCCAAACTTTTGAGCCACCACAAACTAGTGCTTTGTAGGTTTTTCTGTCGTGTTTTTTTTTGTAAAACAACAAGAGATAAAATTGTAATTAACCTTCGCTTGTGAATGTTTTGAGGTTGGTTGGCTATGAGATCGTCGATAGCGATAGTCGGCGTATCGAAAAGGGTTTTTTTCGTTAGGAGCATCGATTATGCGCGTGACCATTAAAAAGTCTATGGGAGAGCAATACACCTTCATTATTCCCCCAAACAAGGTGGGAAGCGAAATTAACCCACAACAGTCAAATGGATACGTGTTTACTTTAGGCAACCACTTAGGTTATAAAAGTCACAGAAAAAAAGTACAGACCTTTTTTTCCCTGTCTTGTACCACGTCTGCCCCTTAAAACCCTGCATCCCCCCAAAAAATTAAAAAAAGTGCCAAAAGGGGCAGTATGTTTAAACCTCATGTTATTGAACTGGAATTAAAATACCCCCTGCCCTGGAACGCCAGAGGGCCCCCAAACCCTGAGACCCCACATTTAAAAAGTGCCGGAAAAAGGAGTCTTTCAACCCCCATTTTGTTGAAGGACTTTTGATATCCTGCCCGGGGGCCCACAGCTGCCCCGGGGCCCGGGTTACAGTGGGTGGGGTGAAACCCCAGGCTGGCGTCCGTCATTTTTAAAACACGCAGGTTTTAAAATGCCCTGTGACGCGATAAAATGTCGTGCTGAAGCGAGTGCGGAAGCGGAATGGGGAGAACTCCTGCCTTTTCCTCTGTAAAACAGTCAATACCGGGGTAGCGCTTGCCCCTCCGTATGAGTGTGGACCAAATTGGCTTCACTTGGTTTAATTGGGGGTTTAAAAGCTCTGTTAAAACCCAGGTCCCCTTTTCTTGGCTTTTTTTCTCATTTTACTAAAAGTGTGGGGGAAATGGTCTTGTATTTGTTCTCGTCCGTGCTCCATACTCCCATGCCCTTAAATTAACCTACATTGGTAAAAGTTTTCCTGCCCCCTCCCTTGTAAAATTAGAGGAATTTTTTTTTCAGCTATTTTGTACATGAAATTTTTTTTTAGTATTTTTAATTCTAGAAAAAACACTTTTAAAATGGATGGATCCCCCATGTTTTTGTTTCTTTTTTTTTCCCTTTTTTTTAATGGGTTTTCTCAAAAAGGGTTTTAGCATGTTAAAGATCTTGCAAAAACAAGTCATTTTGAAATGTGTCCTTTAAACAGTGTCCAAAATATTCTGTTTCTGAAGCACATCACCTTGAGCCACTCCTGAAATTGTGAAGAAAAATGTTTTTTGGGAAAAAAATTTTTTTTAAAATAGGCCTGTAGTATAGTGCATGTCACAGAAAAATGCCCCCAAAAATTCAAAGCATGACCTTGACACTTTGGTCAATTGTGAAACAATGTCTGTTAGAAACAAATTTTTTTAATGGGGACCTGTAGTATTGCTGATTTCAAAGCAGCATGACCCAAAAATTATAAAATGACTTCTCAGCCCTGTTAAAAATTGTGAGGGGAAATGACTTGAAGCCACTTTTCTGTTAAAGGACCTGATTATTGCTGTATCTCACGCTACATGCCCCAAAAAAATTAAAAATATGACTTTCAGCCACTATTAAAATTGTGAGGGGAAAATGCCACTTAGAAGCACTTTCTTTTCCCAAAAGGACCATAATTATACTGTATTAAAACAACAGCCCCCAAAAAATTTTAAATATGCTTCTCACCCCTTTAAAAAAAATTTGGGGGGAAAAATGCACTTTGAAGTCATATTTCTTTTCCCAAAGGACCATGATTATTGCTGTATTCACAGAAAACATGCCCTCAAAACCCATCGACAATGCGAAAATTTTCTTAAGAAAAAGTGAGTAAAGGGAAAATACGGTGTTGTCATAAAACCCTTGCTGTTTTTTTAAGTCTCCTACAGAAAAAACCAGAAAAATAAAACTTTTGGGGAAAGAGAATAAAAATTGCAGAAAGAAATGTCTTTTTTAAAAAAAAAGTTTCAAGAGGACCATTTCTGTTTGGAAAAGGAATGGAAGTAGATGGCAACAAATCGGTGACCTGGGCAATTGGGGCCACAACATCATCAGAGATCCATGCCTGTTCATCTTGTAAAAGAAAAACGATCCACTTTACTGTGGAAAGCCGGTGCGTTTGTCTGAAATTGACTCCTCCAGCTGTGCTGAAGGTTTTCGCTCGATATGGCTGGTGCTGGGCGGGGACAACACCTCTATGGCGTGACAGCCAGCTGGGATTGCCCATTTGGTACCAAAAGTCTATTGGGTCCGGAGCACATGAAAAAACATCGGTGTTGGCGCAGTTGTGTGACCTGTCTTAAGTGTCTTGGGGTTTTGGGGAGTGTGCCTGCATTGCATCGTTGGTGAGGTGTAAACAAAGATTGCCAGGGGTCCCCCATTGGGGTTCTGCACCTTCCCTGTGTGCCCTACCCCAAATTTGGGAAACTTACGCGTCCGTGTGATGTTTTTCCCACCGTGAATTTGGGAACGTGAAGCAGACAAAACAGATGTCTCCAGTTGATAAATCAGCAAGGGTTTCCCCATTTCCTGCATTTACTTCTATTTGGGTGGGGGGAAGGGGGAAAGTGCTGATTTTTGTTTTGTGGGGATCCAGGAGGGTGGCCCCCCGTAACTGTTGTTCAATTGATGGCCTTAAATGCGGGGATATGTTGGAAAAAAGGGAGCTCCAAGCCTATGTGAGAGATGGACCTTTGATTTCCCAAGCCTTGGGTCGAGGGGCAAGCAAATGATCTTCCTCATTTTTCCTCCCTCACCTCAAATTCGCGCCAACCCTCTTTCCAAGGCGGGGACGTCGGTAACATGGTTGTCTAGGAATACCTCCCCTCCTCCTCTCCTTCCCCCCTGCCCCCGGGCACAGCTTAAACACGGGCCCTAAAACTTCCCTGAGATGAGCCCCCTGAGAGTGATGCCCACCTTGCACTAGCTCTGGCCCCCAAACCACGCCTAATGAAGGACCGATGAAATTTTGTTGACTGTCGGCCTGGGGTTTGCGGAGAAAAAAGGTCCGTGTCCGCATCTGTGCCCGTCTCTCCTTTCCCGTGCTGGCGGGACCTGTTGTTTCAGAGTGTCCAACGATCGTTCAGAAAAAGATCACCACAATGCTATGCAAAAAGGGATTGTCCGACTGCCCATTTTGGTAGCTTCTTAAAACCTGCATGGGGGTGCAAAATATTTTCCCCTCCCTCCACTCTTTGTGGTCCCCAACGCGTTGTCAGGCCGTGTCATTTTCGTAATGGGGAAGGGCTTTGGGGTGCTCCCACAATCGCTGGAGCTGTGGAGGGTGGAATTCCGCGTGTTGCCACATAAAACAATGAGATGGTTGAAGGGGGGGCCGAGCTGCGTTGCAACGAGCCAGGGGGACAAAGCAGGGGGGAAAAAGGCAAAAAGGCGCCCTCAGACTCGAGCCTTCTTCCAGGCCAGCCCAGACCGGGTAGTCTTTAAAATTTTGGAGAAAGGTTCTGACTTGCCAGCAAGGGATGTGCCCCAGCCTACCGTCTTAAGGGGGGCGGCCAGAGTTTTTGCCGTTATCCCAAACCCCCTTGCTGGCAAAAGGTTCTTGTCCCCCGCCAGGCCGGTTGTTGTTAGACCCGCCACAGTCCTGCCCCTGTGTGGGGAGGGTTTCTCCAAGGCAGATTAATTTCAACAGGCTGGTGTTCTGGGCACGTGATGCACCGAGGACCTTGGGGGAAAAAGCCTGCCCATCCTGCGGTTTTTAAGAGCAGCGCCGGCCTGAGAGCCCAGTCACCCCCCGGAATCCCCCAGCTCACCCAGTGGCTGTACAGAGATATAGCGGCCCTTTGGCCCTGCTTACTAGTCCATGTGTGGTGGTGAGGTGACTTTTCCGGGGCCAGATGCAGACAACGCGCTTGAAAATTTTTGTGAAGTGGTGGCCAGGGCAGGGCGGTTTTTCTGGAAATAAATGCCTGTCGGCTTTTGGTATTGGGGGGGAAGGGGGCCATGACGTGGGGGGAAAACCCATCTGTGTCCACAGCGGAAAGCCAAAAAATTTCCCAAAGGGAAAAAACCTGGCAATGCCGACATTCAGGCTTTTGGCTTTGGGTGGTTTGGGTTTTTAAAATGTTTTTCTGCTCCCAAAATGGAAGACAGAAAGGGTGGTGCTGACTGGCGCAGTACGGCGTGCGGGGCTCAATCTGGGGGAAAGGAAGGGGGGTAGGGTGGGTCTCTGGTGGTGCTGGGTCTCGGGCGCGGTGGAGGCTGAAGTGGAGGCTGATCCCTGTTATGATCTGAGAGAAAATGGGCGTGAGGAACGCTTGGTGGGGGGCGGAGGAGGGGGAGGCGGAGACAGAGGGTGTGACAGTGGTTTGGGGGCCCCGGGGTCGGTTGGGGTTTTTTGACCAAGTGTTCCCCCCTTTCAACTCATGCTTGCTGTAGTGCTAGACATGTTGGTGGTGGTTAAACCCCCTTAAGGTTTTGCCTCTACTTTTTGCGGGTTTAGGGGAAAAGGGGGCATATACATCGCTGGGTGAATCAGAGGTTGCTCAAGAAGGCCCCGGGTTGAAGGTCCTGGACTTTTTGACGGCGATAAGCGGGAGCGGGGGTTTTCGCTGACGTGGTGGCGGGGTTTTCAGCGGATTCTGGACCGCCCTCTCCCTTTTTGTGGCGGGACCCGTTTGCATACCCCTCGTCTTTTTTTCCCCGTCCCCCTTTAAGCGCCCAAGAAATTTGCGGGGGAAAAAGCCAGGATGGATCCCCAATGTCGTCATCATCATCTACAACACAGGTGACTTGGTGTCCTGCTTTCTGACGAAGCTGGGGCTACAAGCAAGGGGGCCTGCAAGGCTTGCCGACCCCCGGGGTTTTTGCCGATTGCCCGGGTTCCTTACCTCCCCTGATGGCATCATTAAATTGGGGTCGAGCAGAGAAAATGATCCTTTTTGGCCTCTTGATTTTTAACATGCCTTCTGACCCCAAACCCCATTTTGTCTCAAGAGGATTAAAAATGGATTTCCACAGTGGTGGGGACACGATTGACATTGGGTGCTTCAGTTTGGGCGATGCTGTGATGCTGATGAGAATTTTTTGGCCCTGTGCGAGGCGAGGAGGAAAAACTGTTGATGCGGTTGCATTAACCCCCTGAAGGACAGATTGGCGACGTGTTCGTTTCTTAGATTACAGGGCCCCGACCCCGATGAAAAGGCCTGACGGTCCGCAACTGCGATCCGTGGCATGGTGTTGTCGCCAGACTGGAAGGGCACCTTCTCTTACCTTACCTCCATGTGCTACCCCCCCTTTGTCGCTTACCCCTGCATTTCGCTCCTGTTAGAAATTTAAAAATTTGAGAAGGTATGGAAAAAGTTTGGAAAGTCTTTTTTTAAAAAAGGGGAAATCACGTATTTTCAAAAACCCTTAAAACAAAACAAAAAATTTCTGGGGTTCAAATTTAACTGCAGGTGTCTTCAACAAAACGGACTGGGCAAAAAATCCAAAAAAACGTATCTGTTATGTTTTTGGGATAATAAACGGTTTTTTTTTACCCTTTTAAATTTACTGTGGGAATATAGAATTGCTGTTTTAAAATTTCGTAGATGCTGCGTCAAGAAAAAGTGTGGGTGCGAAAAGTCCAAAAAAAAGTAAATGTTTGTTTTGATTTATAACTTTTTTTTTGCACCTTTCAATTCACCTGTGGTGAATTAGAATTGCTGTTTTAAGATTTACGAGATGCTCGTCAATGAAACAGTGTGGGGGGCAAAAGTCAAAAAACAGTAACTGTTATGTTTTTTTGGATTTTTATTTTTAATTTTTTTAAAAAATTGTTTTTTTTTTTTGCACCTTTCAAAAAAAAAACCCCCTGTTTGGTTTTTAAAAAAATTTTTTTTTTAGGGGGAAAATTGAAATTTTTTTTAAGATTTACGTGATTTCCCCGCGCAATGAAAAGTGCTGGGTGCGCAAAAAATCCAAAAACACTAACTTTTGTTTTGATATAATAAAAATGTATTTTTTTCCCCTTTTAATTCAACCCGTGGTGAATATAGATTGCTTGTTTTAAGATTTAGTGATGCTGCGTCAATGAAAAGTGCTGGGTGCGGGAAAAATCAAAAAAAAACGTATGTTTTGTTTTGTTTTTAATAAACGGTTTTTTTGCCCTTTCAATTCACCGTGGTGAATATAGAATTTTGTTTTAAAATTTACGTGATGCTGCGTCAATGAACAGTGCTGGGTGCGCAAAGTCAAAAAAAACGTAAATGTGATGTTTTGTTCGATACACGTATTTTTTTGGGAAAAAAAAAACCCGTGCTGACTACAAGATTGCGGTTTTTTAATTTTTGTGAAAAGGGGGATATTCAACAGTCACAGGGGGTAATGGGTAAAATTGAACCCTATCTGAAATGTATTTGATAATAAAAGGGAGTTTTGCAGCTAACAAAAAGACTGCAGTTACTAGAAATGATGTTTATCCAATAAAGTTGGGTGCCCCAAAATTTTTGGGGAAAATTTCAATAGCAAAGTTAATAATAAAGATTTCCCCTACAATGTCTCCTAAGTCTTGGTGAACTTTTCCGTGTTCTTATAGATAGAGCTTTTCTGTGTTGCCGCGGGCCCCCCCCCCCCCCCCCCCCCGCTCCCCCCCCCCCGTGAATTTACGTGGTGGATTTTGCTTTAAAAAAATTTTCTAGTAAAAAATAAAAAAGTTCAATCCCTAATCTAAAATAAATTGGAAGGATCAAGCTAATAGTAGAGGGTTTTTCTGTGCAGAAATAGACTATTTCGCTGAGCTGTTTGGCCACAGGCAGAAGCAGGTCTATCCCTATGAGAGTGAGAGACACTGAGGCTGAAAAAAGGGAACGCTGTTCTATGTAAAAAGAGGTCATGTATTTTTTCCCGCCAATCGCAACCATAACATCCCAGTCATGGTCGCCCCAATCCCCTGCTTTATTCTGTAAATTATTGTGGCCCCCAAAATTTTTAAAGGGAAACGCCCAAAAAGGCGCGATTTAAAAAGATGACAGATTTTAACCTTAATTTATCGATGATCTGGAAATTTTTGATCACCATAAAAAACCTTGCCCATTTTAAAAAAATTTTTCGATAAAAAAACGCTCAACCTAGTCACCCCAAACTGAAAAACAACGCTTAATTAACCCCTGGGTGTAAATTGCGCCAAACAAAAAGAGCCACCACAAACTAGAGTTTGTAGCGTGGGTTCAATGCGGTGTTTTTTTTTCGCTCACAACAAGAGTAAAAATTGAAATTAACCTTCGCTTGTGAATTATGTACAGGAAAAATGTATTTTTTTTTGGCGTTGAAAATGGGGTTTTTGGGATCACCACAGCTGAAAAAAAACTTAATTTTCCCCGGGATGTAAATTGCGCCAAAAATTGGCCACACAAATTGAGTTTGTAGCGTGTTAAAATGGCGTGTTTTTTAGTACAAAACAAGAGAAAAATTGAAATTTAAAACCTTCGTTGTGAATTTGTACAAAAAAAAATGTATTATTTTGGCGTTGAAAATTTGGTTCTTGGGATACCACAGCTGAAAAAAATGTTAATTCCCCCCTGGATTTTAAATTGCGCAAAGAATTGAGAAACCAAAAAACTCTAGCTTTTAGCGTGTTAAATTGCGTGTTTTTATGCCACACAACAAGAGATAAAATTTAAATTAAAACCTCTGCTTGTGAATTAGGGCAGGAAAAATGTATATTTTTGGCGGTGAAAATGACGGTTTCTTGGGTCCCAAGCTAAAAAAACAATGTTAATTAACCCCTGATGAAATTGGCCAAATAATTTGAGCCCCCACAAACTAGTGCTTTGTGCGGTTACAATCCGGTGTGTTTTACCCCACAAACAAGGATAAAATTGAAATTAACCTTTGCTTGTGAATTAGCTACAGGAAAAATGTATATATTTTGGGTTAAAAAAATTCGGTTTCTTGGGATCCCAGCTGAAAAAACAACGCTTAAATTAACCCTGGATGTAAATTGCGCCAAAAAATTGCCCACCACAACCCAGTGCTTTGTAGCGTTTTTAAATGGCGTTTTTTTTTACGCTCCCAAAACAAGAGAAAATTTTTGTAATTAACCTTCGTTGTGAATTATGCTCAGGAAAATTGTATTTTTTGGCGTTGAAAAGAGGTTTCTTGGGATACCACGCTGAAAACAACGCTTAATTAACCCCGGGATGTAAATTGGCCCAAATTGATACCAAAACCATAGCTTTGTAGCGGGGGTTTTTAAAAATGGGGTTTTTTACGTACACAACAAAGATAAAATTGTTTTTTAACCTTTTGCTTGGAATTATGCTACGGGAAAAAATTTATATATTTTGGCGTTGAAAATGCGGTTTTCTTGGAAGTCAGTGAATAACAACGCTTAATTAACCCCGGGATGTAAATTGGCCAAAAATTGGCCCCAAAAAATGAAGTGGTTTTTGTATTGAAAAAAAACGCTTTTTTTTAAATGAATACAACGGGCCCACTGGCTTAGACCCCCCTTTGGATATTCAATGTGTTTGGGGAGCAGTTATGATTTAAATGTTTTTTACAGCTTCAGTGGACGCACACGGGTTTTCAGACCCAAATTTACCCAAAAAAAATCAGAAATGGGAAACTTTAAAGTAAAGCAGTCTCTGAGAAAAGCGGGAGACCCAAACCAAAAAAATCGCTGTTATAAAAATCATTTTCATCAGTAACAATCGGGCCCCCCCGGCAGCCCCTTTCCCCGTGATCAGTTACATGAGAGGAGGGGTAGGTTCCCGGCGTCCCCGCCCGGGACTTAAAATTTTTGCGGTAAAGTCCCCCAAAATTTCCGGGGCCCCGGTCTTGATTGGAATCATTCTTTCCACAATGTCATGCAGGTACCCCCTTTTTCCCTTCCCAGAGTGTTTTCCCCCATGTAGGGCCCCATGTGCTCGCAGTTTTTAATAAATTTAAAAAGCACCTTCTTTTACCCAAAGCCCCCCAAAATTTTCGACTTGTTCAGAACCGAAGTTTTCCTAAAATTCAAAACGTTTCCCCTTTCTTTAAAACCCAATTGGGCCCATCTTAATCCGCACAGAAATTTTCCTCAACGAAAGTCGTGATAAAAAGGGCGGGTTTAAAACTTTGCGACACCCGGTATGTTTTCACAGAAAAATACAGTGTATAATAGCTTTTAAAAAATTATAAAAAAAGGATAATACAATATTTATTTAATACAAAATCAAAAAATTTAAATAAAAATTAATGTGCCTTTAAAAAAAATGTAAAAAAATTAATCAAATAATAATCTTTAAAATTAGTAATAATAAATAATAATAATAAAAAACCGGGTTTACTCGGGGCCCTTTAATTTTGTAGCCCCCGAAAAAACATTTAAATTTGAGTATGGGTTCCCTTTGGGAAATACAAATCTGATGCATTATTTTAGGTCTCTTTTGAGCAATTTCAATTTTGTGTTTTAGTACTTTAAAAATTTTTTTTGTTTTTTTAAAGGGTTGTTGTTAAGATTTCATCGTTTTCCCTGAAATAAAAAAATTTGGGTTTAGTTTGGGCATTTTTATGTCACTAATGGAAAATTTCAGTGAAAAAAAAAAAAATTAAAAACTTCATTTAAAAAAAGGGGCAGAAATTTAGAATGCTTTAATCAAAATAAAAAGAGAGGAAAAATAAGGGGACGTGAAATTATTTAAATTCAGTGTAAAAATCCCCATTTTCAAGATTTAAGATACGTGAAGTGCAAATTTAAAAAATCCAAAAATTTTCCCCCATCTTGCAATTAACAGCAGTGTAATGTTTTTTAAATTTAAACAAAATAGCGGGGACGAAAAAAAAGCTTTTAAAAGGGAAAATGAGAGGTACAGGAAGGAATACTGCTGACATGCTTATGCATCATTCCTCATTTTAAGGCTATACTTGGCGCAACAACATACCAAATACAGCACCTTAGCACGTTTTAATTGTGAGTGTACGATATGCTGCATTTTATAGTAGCTATTTAATTCTTATTGTGATCAGTATTTAGGGCACTTTGTGGTGACAATATTTGTGTGCTGTGGTAGTAGATTTAATTATACAATGTATACTAGTATTATTTCAAATATTTATATTTGTGATATTTGAGGATCGTATGGAAATATTATTTTGACACCACATGGCAGTATTTTTGACATTGAACGAGAATTTATTTAGCAATGTAACATGCTTTGTATAATTTGGTTGCCAACAAACAGCTTCATATAGACATAGTATGGCAGTATTTAGGTACTATAGGCAGTATTTGGATATTGTGTGCCATTTTACTATGATAATTGTATAGCAGTATTATGTGAGCACTACAAGCGGAATAATTTGGTCACTTGAGAGTGGTATCATTTGATTCTGTAAGTCTTTTTAAAAGGTATTGTAAGAGCAATTTATAGCGATACAGTATATGTTCACTGAATGGCACTATAATTGTCATAGAATTCTCGATATGTATCTCAACCTAATGATTCCATTCCCTTGATGGAATTACCAGACAATAAGTTCCCAAAACAGGCAAAAAGAGGGTAGAACAAACAGAACCCACTGTTGTCTGCTGTCAGACACCTTTTGGAGACAGAGTCTAAGGCTCCTTCTAGGTTTTCACCAGAGCCCGTCGCAAAACAGGATCAACTTGGCTGCTGGAGACCCAGGTTGCCTCATAAGAGAGGTGAAGGAACACAAATGTGAACAGGGAATATTGGATGAACTATGTAGAACAGGGGATACAGGATAAAACACTGAAAGAGTTGTCAGGCTAGCCAAAATCAAATACCAGGAAAATTCATTGTAATAAAATTAGGGAGCAAAAGAATCACTGGAAAAGGTCTCTGCCCAAAAAAGCCAGAAAAAACTTCTAAAACTGCAGGTAGCAAAAGGGAAAAGAGACAGAATACAGGAAAAAATCATAAACTACTGACTAAAAGGCAGACAGGTTTAAATTCCCCATCTCAGGCACAGATTTTACACATGTATGGGAATGGGACAGTAATGAATTTCTGACAATTATGAATGAGCTTATGATGTATATTTCGGATATTCATTGAATTATTGTGCTTTTATTAGTTATTTTGGAGCAATTATCTCAGTTTAATTATATTCTTAAGGTCGCCTTGAGAGTCCAATGAGTGCATTATTTTTTTTTTTTTCCCTTTAGGAAAGAAACCCCCTTTTTTAGAATAAAATTTCACTTTCATGTGTTTCTTTAAGTGTTACATAAATACTATGATACACATATACAGTTGAAACCAGAAGTTTATATGCACTATATAAAAAGACACATATGCATCTTTTTCTCACGATCTTACATGAAATCAGTATACAATTTACCTATTTTAGGTCAATAAGGATGACTAAAATTATTTATATTTGCCAAATGCCAGAAATAATGGGAGAGAAAAATGTTTAACATTTGTATTACTTTCTTTAAAGTCAAAAGTTTACATACATGGATTATTACCTTTAAACAATTTGGGAATCCCCTATGTTGTCATGTTTTGGGGGTGTGTAGGTTTATTGGCAACAAATTTGTTATTGGACACACCAAGGATGTTTTTTAATTCCCCATAAATCACACTGCTTCTGGGTGCCGTATGGGAAAGTCTAAAGAAATATATGAGGAAAAAAATTGTGGACTTTCACAAAATCTGTATCATTTTGGGCAATTTTCCCGTACCCGAAAAATTTCCTGTTCATCTGTTTTAACAAAATTTATGCAAGTAAAAGAAGTGGGGAAGTCCAATATACCGCTGAAAAAAGACGGGTTCTGTGTTCAGGTGAATGGTTTGGTCTGCTGTGCATATCAAAACCCGAAAAAAACCAAAAACCTTTTTAGATGTGGCGGAAGTGTTAAGATTGTGTCATTACCCAGTGAAAAAAGTATTGTTTTAAAATTGGGCTGAAAGCCAAATCTCCCAAGGGAAAGAAGCCATTGCTCCAAAAAGAATCAAAACAAAAGCCAGATTAATTTTTGCAAATCCCAAAACAGAGACAAAGACCTACATTTTTGGGGAGACATTACCTGTGGTCTGTGGGAAAAAAAAATTTTGAACTTTTTGGGCCTTTAATGCCCAACGTTCTTTTTTATAGGAAAAAGAGAAAAAGTTTGGGAAACCCAAAGAAACCTACCCCAAACTGTAAAAAAAAAGGGGGTTGGCAGCATCATTTTTGTGGGGTTGTTTTGCAACTGGAGGGACTGATGCACTTCAAAAGGATAGATGGGTCAAATTTGGGTTTAAAGGGAAAACCCAAAGTCTTTGTTTTGGAGTGGCATCACAAAGCCCTGATTCAATCCTATTGAAAATGTACCCGAAAGCGGGAAAAGACAGGTGCGAGCTAGGGGGACTAAAGCTTTTGTCATTTACACCTGTTCTGTCCGGTGGAAGGGGCCCAAAAATTCCTCCCAAACTATTGTCAGAAGTTGGGGGAAAGGAACCCAAAAACTTTTGGGCCCAAGTAAAAACTTTTGGGGGCCCAATTGCTACCAAATACTAATGAAATTTTTATGGGAATTTTAAATTTTTGCAGAAAGTAATAAAAATGTTTAAAAAAATTTTTCCCTCTTAATTATTTGGCTTTTGGTTTAAATTTTAAAAAATTTTGAAAATCCAAATTTTGATCTAAAACGGGTTTAAGGTTTATTCTGATCTCATGCCAGATAATGAGAAAAACATACATATGTGTCTTTTTATATAGTGTATGTAAACTTCTGGTTTCAACTGTACATATTTAACTACAATGTGCTGACATATACCTATTAGTATATTAACCTGTTTTTTATTTCCCATAGGTAAGCTAGATCCTGAACTTTTTTGGTCCAGTTTTGGTAGTTTTGGGCAGAGCAGGGGATCATTTTAGGGTTTCCCTTTCCCAAACCCTTTCTCTATTTAAAAATAGCTGCGGGAATTTTAAAAAACAAAGAGAAGGAGGGAGTTCCCTCTATCATTCCATAGTTCCCCCATTATGCAATTATGGGTTCCTATGCAGCTGGCGATGTAAAAAAGGTGAGTCGTTCAGAAGTTCCCTAGTCTTTCAGAAATACTAAAGTATATTATATAAAAGCTCAAAGGATTGCATTTTCAAATCATCTACTAGGACTAAAACACAGTCAATAAAATTTTAGAAAGTTGAAGGTTTTAAATAATTAAAAGCTGCCCTTTTCCCCTTATCAAGTCCTTAATAAAACTATTGACAAATGGTATTGTTACATATGTAATGACCCTAGCAATTATCACACTACTTATTCTACATATTAAAGTTTGTAGTAATGATAATAATAAAAAAAAACATAAAAACACTAAATTGCAACTAAAGAGAAATGAACACATAGGGTCACAGTAAAAAAACCGCTGGTCTAAAAACCACCTTTTTGCCCATAGAAAAATCAATGCCCCCTCATTTTTTCCCGGCACTGTAGAAAAGAGAGGATCTTTTTGGGTTGCTATGGGCAACAAAGTGAGTTTTAGACCTAGACAGTTTTCATACATGTGGTCCATATTGTTTAAACTCTACATTTAGTGGTTGAATACAAAAATATTTTAATTGTACACTCCAAGATACAGTCATTGCCTTGCAGTGTCAATATGTTTTATTAGGACATGATTAGAATTGCAAGAATATGTCAAAGTTTTGTTTCAAAGTAATTTGGAAGAGCTTGTAAAAATTTTTAGGATACCCTAACCCTTTCTCTAACTCTAACACTAGGTCCAACCCTTAACCAAATTTCAAACCTAACTCCAACCCTAAACCTCACCATACCCCTAGCGCCACCTTCCACTCTCAGAAGCCAAGCCTAATCCTTAACCCCATCCCTATACCTAACCCTTATTCAGTCACTAACCCAAACTGTTATTCTAACCCTTATCTTATCCTTAAACTCAACCCTAACTACATCTCTAAAATTACAACCCTAACCCTAGCACCAATCCTAGCCCTCAACCCTAATGAAAATCCTAAAACAAATTGTAATTTTAACATTAAACCTAACCCTAACTCCAACCCCAAATATAACTTGAACTCCAACCCTAACCCTAAATGCGAATTAGGCTTAGGAATAGGGGTAAGGTTAAGATAGTGTTAGAGTTATCATTTGGGATAGGTTTAAGGATACGTTTAGGGATACGTTTTTATGAAAATTTCACCGATATTAGGTAGTAGAAAGACCCAAATTGAAATTTGAATTCAACCATGACCCAAATCCAAAGCACAACACTAATCATGTTGTAGTACATAAAATGCAAAAATGTATGCCTGCCATAGTGCCCTCTATTGTGGTGCTTTTTATTTATTTATACCTGTGTTCTAAAAAAATCAAGCACGTTAGATAAGATCTAAAACTGAACTTTTTATTAATACAAAAGATTCTTAAATTTATTGTCTGATCAACAAAGTAGGACCTTACTGTGGTCTGTGCTGCACACAGCGGTTCCTTTGGATACTAGCTACTGGTCATACTAATGCAACTCAAATATTTTATTTTAGGTTTCTTGCTACACTGACCTTTTTATCTGCAGTATGTACAGTATCTACCATTGTGTGACATTTGTGTGACACAGACATTTCTACTTTGAAGGACATGCAGGATATCAAAATGGTCTTCAACCTCTTTATCTGGAAAAAATGAAGGCAGACAATTGAACCAATTTATTTACATTAATTTTTTGTTATCTTTTTTATTATGTTTTTCGCACACTTTCCAAATGACATCATTAATTCTGATTGCTCTTTTTTATTTATTGCCAGCTCTTGTTCTCGATCTGTGCTGTAAAGGTAAAATGCGGGTAAATGATTTGTTATTATAGATAAGGTGATGATGTGAATCCTATTTGCAGTAGAATGGTAAAGGGAAGCATGTAATATATAAGAGCCACTGAAGCTTAGCATTTAATTCTCAGACGTTTAATACCATATGTGACCCGGTGTTAACCCTTACAAAGATTATTTATGAACTTGGACGCATATACATTTATATACATAAGTTGCTAGATCAAAAGTCAACAGAGGTTCATACTGAGATCTAATATTTGAGCGTTAGCATAGTGAAAGCACATTTAGCAGGATTACCCATATTTTCATTACAAGAAGCAGTTAGTCCAGTATATTGTAGGTAACAAAGATACACATAAAAAATTGAATAAAATATTATTAATATAGTTTTAACGTGTTATATCATAAAAATAGCTCCTGTCCATCTGACCTCGGCACAGCAATATAATAAAGAGGGGTCCTCTACGGAGTAGTGGAAAAACTAGCCACTTGATTGACTAAGTATCCTTTATAGCGCGGATATGGGGTCTCTCTACCCCGCATGTACCCAACAACAGTAAATAGTAATCCGGCTATTTCTAAAACAACATTTTAAATTCTTTTCACCTTAAAATGCATACATCGCCCAATCCCCTTTGACGTTATGCAATAAAGTCAAGTAAATCAATAGGGAACTTAGGTCATAAGTTGGGGCGGACCGCCGTTCAAATGTATGTCCACAGACCATCTCGGTCTTCATCGCGAGGGTTTCCTCGGAGGTACGCCAGGAGACCGGGCTGAGCGCACGTCTAATTGGACGTTTCGAGCAATGTTTCTCAAGAGGCAACATTGTCTCGAAACGTCCGGGAATTAGACGTGCGCTCAGCCCGGCTCCTGGCGTACCTCCGAGGAAACCACCGGGGATGAAGACGAGATGGTTCTGTGGACACTACATTTGAACGGCGGTCCGCCCCAATAAAGACTAAGTATCCTATTGATTTACTTGACTTTATTGCATAACGTCAAAGGGGATTGGGCGTATGTATGCATTTTAAGGTGAAAAGAATTAAAAGTGTTTGTTTTAAGAATAGCCGGAAATTTCTATTTACTGTTGTTGAGTCCTCTACGGAGCCAGAGGGGTAAATAGGTAACCCCTTACCAATCAGTCTTATTTGAGCCTTAAAGGGGTTGTCTCACTGCAAGGATTCATCTCAGTCCTGTTTTCTCAGTTTCATTTTTTAATTCAAGGGTGTGTTTACTGACTTCTACTGGCCTGCAGTGAGGAGCTGCTGAGGGCACCAGGTCTGTAGCTATAGCAACCAGCGCTGGCAGTCTATCAGGAGACAATGAACAGGTCTGTGGCTATAGCAACCTTAGGAGCTGATGCAGCCCATACAAGAGGGGATATCTAGGAACAGGTGTAGAAGTAGCAAACACCCTATTCACACTATGCTACTTCTACATTCAAGGAGTTAAAAATCAGGTGGATATGCTGATTACTTCCTGGGTGGGTATATACGTAAACCTGTTTGACGTTTAGAGTATGTTACGACTAAGGCCTGAATATCTAGCCTGAAACGCGTAAACTTATATTTGCATGTTTGGATATTTTTAACCATGCTTTTAAGGAGTTTTCAATAAAGAAGTGAACCTCGTTTTCTACGAACTCAATCCTGTGTTTTTGGGTGCTGGATTACCTTCATTTCCAATCCACAGATTTATCAGTACAATTCACATTATAGTAGTGTACAAGTCCTGTCCATGACAGAGGCCATGGCGTGAACCATGACAACGACATTACCAGTTATGTTTAATTTCTTTTTTTTTTTTATGGGAAAAAGCTTTTTTTTGATGTATTAATAGTTTTCCTTTAAAGTTTTTAAAATTAGTTTTACTTGTACTTTTAGTCCCTCAAGAGTACTCGACCTCTATGGGGCACAATAACTTGTATACTAATATAATTGCTCTCTGGCAGGGTGTAATAGAAGCAGTAATACGGCAGGCCTAGGGACCTTAATTAACCTTCTGGCTGCTCTGAGTGCCATTTGGTACCCTGGCATTATGTCGCGAGAAAGTCAATTAGGAGATGAAAAGAGGTTCCCCCTTTCTGGATAGCTTCCTAGAGTTCTTGGGTGTGTTATCCGCTTTATCTAAATAGTTAAATTACCAGAATCAGAGTTGTCTCCAGTCCCAGCTGCTAAAGGCAGGCACCAGCTGTAACTAACAGCACACACCAGCTGTAATATGAGGTACATGGTGCCTCTCTCCAGCTGTGAGGTTGTAGTAGTACAGTATGACAGAGAGGTATGAGATACATGGTGCATCTCTTCAGCTTTGATGTGGTAGTAGTACAGTATGACAGAGAGGTATGAGGTACATGGTGCCTCTCTGTGGCTTTGATGTGGCAGTAGTACAGTATGACAGAGAGGTATGAGGTACATGGTGTCTCTCTCCGGCTGTTATGTGGTAGAAGTACAGTAGGACAAAGAAGTATGAGGTACATGGTGCCTCTCTGTGGCTGTGATGTGGTAGTAGTACAGTATGACAGAGAGAGCTCTGATGAACATGGAGACTCTCTGTGGCTGTGATGTGGTAGAAGTACAGTAGGACAGAGAGGTATGAGGTACATAGTGCCTCTTTCCGGCTGTGATGTGGTAGAAGCACAGTAAGACAAAGAGGTATGAGGTACATGGTGCCTCTCTCCAGCTGTGATGTGGTAGTAGTACAGTATAACAGAGAGGTTTGAGGTACATGGTGCCTCTCTCCAGCTGTGATGTGGTAGTAGTACAGTAGGACAGAGAGGTATTAGTGACATGGTGCCTCTCTCTGTGGCTGTGATGTGGTACAAGTACAGTATGACAGAAAGATATGAGGTACATGGTGCCTCTCTCCAGCTGTGATGTGGTAGTAGTACAGTATGTCAGAGAGGTATGAGGTACATGGTGCATCTCTTCAGCTTTGATGTGGTAGTAGTACAGTATGACAGAGAAGTATGAGGTACATGGTGCCTCTCTGTGGCTGTGATATGGTAGAAGTACAGTAGGACAAAGAGGTATGAGGTACATGGTGAATCTCTCCAGCTGTGATGTGGTAGTAGTACAGTATAATAGAGAGGCATGAGGTACATGGTGAATCTCTCCAGCTATGATATGGTAGTAGTACAGTATAACAGAGAGGTATGAGGTACATGGTGTCTCTCTCTAGCTGTGATGTAGCTAGAGATGGGCGAATTGTTTCTAATGAAGTGGAATTCGTTTAGAATTTCAGGAAATCTTCGATTCTGAACGAAGTCGAAGTTTGGGGTGATTCACGGGAACGAAGCGTGTTTTTAATTGACAAAATGGCTGCGAGCTCATGGCAATACATGGGGCAAAGAAGTCTGGGCGGAAGAAAGGCGTAGCCTACATGACATGTGTAGAGATGAAGCCAATCAGAGACCGGCGGGATTCTGTGACGTCACCGCACTATATAAGTCAATGCGCGACGCTGGCAGTTCACACTGCTGTCACTGTGCTGTGTAGGGAAGCTGCTGCTGCTGCTCATGATATCTCAAACTAAAGAACTAACTTTTATACAGCGATTTTTGGGGCAGTATCACAGCTTGTCTCAGAGACTGCTTCTCTTACGTTCTAATTTTGATTTTGTGGGGTATTGGAATTGAAGTCCAGTGTGCGTCCAATTCAGCTGCATATACATTTTAATGCTATCTGCTCAGTTCTTGTGCACATTGAATATCCAAGGGATATCTAGGCCTGTTCCTGTTGTATTCAGTTAAAGAAACAGCGTTTTTACAATCCAAATACCACTTAATTTTTGGTTGCTCATTTCTTTTGCACAATTTAGATCCAGGGGTTAATTAAGCGATGTTCTGCTGTTGTGGTCACTAAAAGAAACAGTGTTTTTCACCACCAAAGAAGAAATTTTGGCTGTAACATAATTCAAATCCGAAGGTTAATTACAAGTTTTTCTGTTGTTGTTTTCCGTAAAATACATGCCGTTTTAACACGCTACAAAGCTGGTAATTGTTGGCAGCACATTTCTTTTGCGCAACTTACATCCAAGGGTTAAATAAGTATTTTTCTGCAGTTGTACTCAGTAAAGGAAACGTTGTTTTTCACCGCCTAAGAAGATATTCTGTAGCATAATTCATATCTGAAGGTTAATTAAGCCTGTTTGTGCTTTTATATTCAGTAAAATACACAGTGTTTTTAAACTGCACATACAAGTAAATTTTTCCTGCCCATTTAGTGAGCGTACTTTAGATCAAATGGTTACCCTAGATTGTTAGTGGGTTCATTTGGAGTCAAATACAGGGTGTGTATTTATCATATACAGACATCTTAATTAAACAGTGTCTGTACATTTTAGAACAAACAGTATGAAAGACAGAGAGGTGGCTGACTCTTCACATGCGAGTGGCAGAGGCAAAAACATTCCTGGAGCAGGCACAGGTCGCAGCACAGCAAGGGGACATCGCAGCAGGGGTCAGTCGGTGAGGTCAGAACTGCCGGTGTCATCTAGCGGCCGTGTGTTGTTCAGCAACCCAATGATTCTTGACCGGTTGACTAGGTAATCCTCTTCCTCTCAGATGACATCTGACAACCCCAGCCAAGAGTCGGTGGGAACGTCAGACACAACTAGTGTTGAGCGATTATTATCGACAAAGTTGAAATCGGCACAGTTTTTATGTTGATCGAAATTTTTAGATCATGCGATAATTTAGGTTAAAATCTGTGCATCATCTATTAAGATCGCGCCATTTTCGGCGCTTCCTGTCATTTTGGCGGCCAGCAAAATCAGCTTACAGAATAGAGCAGGGTGAGATGTGTGTGCGACGTCATGACTGGGATGTGTATGGTTGCGATTGGCTGGAAAAATCACATGACCTCGTTTACATAGAACAGCGTTTCCTGTTCAGCCTCAGTGTCTCTCAGCGTCTCAGAGCAGAAGGAAGTGTGCTCTGCTTATGTCCAAACAGCTCAGCAAAATTATTCTATTTCTTCACAGAGAAACCTCTACTATTAGCTGTGATCCTTACAATTTAGTTAGATTAGAGATTGGAAGATTTTATGTAGTTAGGTAGAGAATTTTAAAGGAGCATCTACCGCTGTAAAGTCACGGGAAGGGAGAGAGGGGGGGGGGGCTCCCGCGGGCGAACACAGACAAGCTCTATAAAGAATACTGGATAAAGTTCACCAAGATTTAGTGTAGACATTGCACTGCAATAGCTTTATTATTAACAGTTTTCTATTGAAATATTTCCTGGATATTGGGCAGCCTGAACTTATAGGATACACATCTTTTCTAGTAACTGCAGGTCTCTTTGTTAGGTGCAAAACTCCACTTTTATTATCAGTATACATTTCAGATAGGTGTTCATTTTCAAGTTTGACCATTCCACCTATGTTGATATATCCACCTTGCACTTAAATTTGAATCCAGCAATTTTATAGTCACCACAGGTGAATTGAAAGGTGCCAAAAATATCTTGTATTATACGAATACATAACAGATACGTTTTTTTGACTTTGGCGCAGTACAGTTTTGTTCATTAAGGCAGCTTGCACTTAAATCTGAATCCAGCAATTTTATAGTCACCACAGGTGAATTGAAAGGTGCCAAAAATATCTTGCATTATACGAATACATAACAGATACGTGTTTTTTGACTTTGGCGCACTACAGCTTTGTTCATTGAGGCAGCTTGCACTTAAATCTGAATCCAGCAATTTTATAGTCACCACAGGTGAATTGAAAGGTGCCAAAAATACCTTGTATTATCCGAATACATTTCAGATACGTGTTTTTTCACTTTGGCGCAGGCCAGCTTTGTTGATAGATCTACTTTTCAGTTAAATTTGAATCCAGCAATTTTGTAGTCACCACAGGTGAATTGATAGGTGCCAAAAATACCTTTTATTATCCGAATACATTTCAGATACGTGTTTTTTCACTTTGGCGCAGGCCAGCTTTGTTGATAGATCTACTTTGCAGTTATATTTGAATCCAGCAATTTTGTTTTGATTTGAGGGATTTGAGAATAGCTGTGATTTGCCGTCTTTTAATAAGAGACTTTCCAAAACTATTCCATACCTTCTCAAATTTTTATATTTCTGAACATGGAGCGAAATTCAGGTGGTAAGCGAGCAAAGAGGGGGGTAGGACATGGAGGTAGAGGTACGAGAGAAGGTGCTCCTTCCAGTGCTGGCGACAACACGCATGCCAGCGATCGTCAGTTGCAGGACCGTCAGGCCTGTCATCGCTGGGTCAGGGCCCTGTGAATCTCAGTAACGAACAGCATCGCCAATCTGTCCTTCAGTGGTTAATGCAACCTGCATCCAGCAGTCTTACCTCCTCGTCCTCCCAGTCACGGCCACAAATGTCGTCATCAGCATCACCAGCATCCGTCCAACATGAAGCAGCCCAAATGTCAACTCGTGTACCCACCACTGTGGATAATCCATTTTCTGAAGACCTCTTTGATGACAAAATGCGGTTGCGGTCAGAAGGCATGTTAAAAGATCAAGAGGCCAAAGAGGATGTTTTTCTCTGCTCTGAAGCCCAGTTACTGAAGCCATCAGAGGAGGAGAAGGAAGCCGGTCAATCGGCAAAAATCCCCGGCGGTCGGCAACGCCTTGCAGTCCCTCTTGCTTGTAGCCCGCAGCTCCTGGATGCAGAATGTCAGGACGACCATGTCACCTGTGTTGATGATGATGATGATGACATTGCGGATCCTACGTGGTCTTTTCAGCAGAATTTGCTGGCGAGCGCTTCATCACTGGACGAGGAGGAAGACGATGGGGTAGTGTCAGTACGGGTTCCGCCTCAAAAATGGAGAGGGCGGTCGCAGAAGTCCGCTGATATGATTCCGCCAGCCACGGTCAGCGCAAACCCCGTTCCTCACTTATCGGCGTCAAAAAGGTCCAGGACCTCTCAAGCCTAGGCCTTCTTTGACCAAGCCTCTGATTCACCCAGCGATGTCATATGCCGCCTATGCCGTAAACGCATAAGTAGAGGCAAGAACCTTAGGTGGTTAACCACCACCAACATGTCTAGTCACATGCAGCGAATGCATGAGTTGAAATGGAGGGAACACTTGGCCAAAAAAGACCAGACTGACGCCGGGCCTCCAACCACTGTCACACCCTCTGTCTCCGCCTCCTCCTCCTCCGCCACCACCAAGCGTTCCTCAGCTGCCCATGTCTCTCAGAGTCATGATCAGGGATAAGCCTCCGCTTCAGCCTCCACCGTCTCCCGAGTACCACCAGCACCACCAGAGACCCATCCTACCCCTTCTCCTTCCGCCAGTTTGACGACCTGCACTGGGTGAGCTGGGTGGATGTCTCTGGGGGTGACGGTGGCTCTCATGCTCTGCGCACGCTCTTCAAAACCGCAGGGATGGTGCAGGGTTCTTTCCCCCAAGGTCCTCTGGTGGCATCACGTGTCCAGAGAAACCAGGCCGTGTTGAAATTAACCTGTCTTGGAGACCGTCCACACACAGGTCAGGAGCTGTGGACGGCTCTCCGCAACGAGTCCGAGCGCTGGCTGGGTGCCAAGAACCTTGTGCCAGGCCAGGTGGTGTGCGATAACGGGCGAAATCTGCTGGCCGCCCTTAAGATCGGTAGACTGGAGCACATCCCTTGCCTGGCACATGTCATGAACCTTGTCGTCCAGAAATTTCTAAAGAGCTACCCGGGTCTGGACTGCCTGCTGAGGAAGGCTCGAAGTCTAAGTTCGCACTTCCGCCGTTCGCACCCTGCTTCGTCCCGCCTGACTGCGTTGCAGCGTCAGCTCGGCCTCCCCGTCAACCGTCTCATTGTTGACGTGGCAACACACTGGAATTCCACCCTCCACATGCTCCAGCGATTGTGGCAGCAGCGCAATGCCATTACGCAGTACGAAGTGACACATGGCCTGACAAGCAGCGGTGCGGACCTCGGGGTGTGGAGCCACCGAGAGTGGAGGCAGGTGAAAGAGCTCTGCACCATCCTTGCCAGTTTTGAAGAAGCCACCAAAATGGTCAGTGCGGACAATGCCCTTGTCAGCATGAGCATTGTGGTGATCTTAGTTCTGGAACGATCGTTGGACACTCTGAAACAACAGGTCCCGCCTGTGACGGAGGAGGAGACGGACACAGATGCGGACATGGTGCCTTTCTCTCCGTCAAATCCACAAGGCCCGACAGTTTCACAATTTCATCGGTCTTCATTAGGCAGTGGTTCGGGGTCCAGAGCTAGTGCAAGGTGGCGCATCAGCTCTCAGGGTGCATCATCTCAGGCAAGTCAGGGCTGTTTTGAAGCTGTGCTGGAGGCAGTGGAGGAGGAGGAGGAGGATGTATTCATAGACACCGATGTTACCGACGTCCCTGCCTTGGAAAGAGGTTGGGCCGAATTTGAGGCGGAGGAAGATGAGGAAGATCAGTTTGCTAGTGCTCCTTGACCCAGAGGCTTGGGAAATCAAGGCTCCATCTCTCACATGAGTGCTTGGATGCTCCATTTCCTCCAACATGATCCTCACATTAAGGCCATCAAAATGAACAACAGTTACTGGGTGGCCACCCTCCTGGATCCCCGGTACAAAACAAAACTCAGCACTTTCCTTCCACCCACCCAAATAGAGAGTAAAATGCAGGAAATGGAGATCTTGCTGATTGATCAACTGGAGACATCTGTGGCGTCTGCTTCATGTTCCCCAAATGTCATGGTGGACCAACATCAGCGACGTGACAGCAGTAGAGTGCCAAGTAGCCATAGCGGCAGCAGCAGGCAAGGTGGCAGAAGCCTAATGGGTGACCTCTGGCAATCTTTATTTACCACCTCACCAACGCATGCAATGCAGGGTACACATCCAACACACAGAGACCAGCTTAAGATCATGGTGCACGACTATCTGCGGCTCAACACCGATGTTTTTGGATGTGTTCCGGACTCAATAGACTTCTGGGTATCCAAAATGGACGAATGGCCCGAGCTCGCTCGCCACGCCATAGAGGTGTTGTCCTGCCCAGCAGCCAGCGTCATATCTGAGCGGACCTTCAGCACAGCTGGAGGAGTCATTACAGACAATCGCATCCCGCAGTCCACAGATATTGTGGATCGTTTGACTTTCATCAAGATGAATCAGGCATGGATCTCTGATGATGTTGTGGCCCCAATTGCCGAGGTCACCGATTAGTTGCCGGTCTACTTCACATTCCTCTTCAAACAGAAATGGTCCTCTTGAAAACTTTTTTTTAAAATGATCATTTCTTACTAAATTTTATTCTCTTTTCCCAACAGTTCATTTTGCTGGTTTTGCTGTGAGGAGACTGTAAAAGACAGCAAGGTTTCATGACAACACCGTATTCCATTTACTCACTTTATCTTTAGAAGTTTTCGCATTGTCAATGGTTTTGAGGTCATGTTGCTGTGAGATACAGCTATAATTATGGTCCTTTGGAACAGAAATGTGGCTTTTAAGTGGCATTTCTCCCTCACAATTTTTAATAGTGGCTGAGAAATCATATTTATAATTTTTTTTGGGTCATGTAGCTGTGAGATACAGCAATAATCATGTCCTTTGGAACAGAAATGTGGCTTTTAAGTGGCATTTCTCCCTCACAATTTTTAATAGTGGCTGAGAAGTCATATTTATAATTTTTTTGGGGTCATGTAGCTGTGAGATACAGCAATAATCATGGTCCTTTGGAACAGAAATGTGGCTTCTAAGTGGAATTTATCCCTCACAAATTTTTACAGTGGCTGAGACGACATTTTTATAATTTATTGGGTCATGATTCTTTGAAATGCAGCAATACTACAGGTCCTATTATAAAAAAAAAGTTGTTTCTAACAGACATTTGTTCTTCACAATTGTCAAGAGTGGCTCAAGGGTGATGGTGCTGTCAGAAACAGGAATAGGTAGGACACTGTTAATGGACACATATTGCAAAATGACTTGTTTTTGCAAGATCTTTAACATAGCTATCAATCCCTGTATTGAAACAACCCATTTAATACAATGAAAAAAAGAGAAACAAAGACATGGTGGGATTCCATCCTATTTTAAAAATGTGTTTTCTAGAATTAAAGTACTAAAATACTTGCATGTACAAAATAGCTGTTAAAAAAATTCCTCTGAATTGTACAAGGGAGGTACAGGAAAACTTGACCAGATGTAGGTTATTCAGAGGACATGGAGTATGGAGCACGGACAGAGAACAAAGTACAGAGACCATTTCCTCCAGCACGTTGAGTAAAATAAGAAAAAGAATGCCAAGAAAAAGGGCACCTGGGTGTAACAGGAGCGTTAACCACCAGTATTTCCAAGTGAAGCTCAATTGGTCCGCACTCATACGGAGGGGCAAGCGCTACCCAGGACAGGGACAGTATATGTCCAGTGAAACTAAAATGGTGGTTGAAAGACTCCTATTTCCGGCACTTTTTAATCTGTGGGTCAGACAGGTTTAATGGTCATTCTGCGGTACAGGACAGATATAGTTAATGTCCAGTTCAACTAAAATGGTGGTTCAAAGACTCCTTTTCCCGGCACTTTTTAATTTGGGGGTCAGACAGGTTTAATGGTCATACTGCGGTCCAGGACAGGTATAGTCAATGTCCAGTTGAACTAAAATGGTGGTTGAAAGACTCATTTCCCGGCACTTTTTAATCTGTGGGTCAGACAGGTTTAATGGTCATTCTGCGGTACAGGACAGATATAGTCAATGTCCAGTTCAACTAAAATGGTGGTTGAAAGACTCCTTTTTCCAGCACTTTTTAATCTGGGGTCATGCAGGTTTGGGGCTCATGCTGTGGCCCAGGACAGGTATAGTCAATGTCCAGTGAAACTAAAATGGTGGTTGAAAGACTCCTTTTTCCGGCACTTTTTAATCTTGGGTCATGCAGGTTTGGGGCTCATGCTGTGGCCCAGGACAGCTATAGTCAATGTCCAGTTCAACTAAAATGGTGGTTGAAAGACTCCTTTTTCCGGCACTTTTAAATCTGGGGTCATGCAGGTTTGGGGCTCATGCTGCGTTCCAGGACAGGGATATTCAATGTCCAGTTCAAGTAAGATGATGGTTCAAATCACACTGCCTTCTGGCACATTTTAATTTGTGGGTGATGCAGGTTTAAGGGTCATGCTGTGGTGCAAGACAGGGATAGTGAATGGTGTGTGATTTTTTTTCTGTGGCTTTTATAACCTAAGTGTGTTGCCTAAGATGTAGCACGTATCCATTTGACTGTTGTGGATGTTAATTCCAGCTTCTCCAGCCCTGTATGGGTGTAAGAATGAAGGTGTTGTTGCTCTCACATAGACTTTAATGGTCATCGCTCATAATCGACCACTCACTATCGACTATCTTGTCGATGATGGTCGACTATCGACCATCGACCGATGTCGATGGCCAACGTAATCGCTCAACACTAGACACAACCCTTAGTTGGCATGGCCCGGGAGCGGGTCAGCGGCCCTCACCTGTCCTCAACCCGCCTCTGTCCCATCCGGTTCCCTCAGCCAGAGATCAACTATGTGGTCTAGGCTTTGCGCCACTATACAGCGAGGATGAACAATTTCAGGAGGGCAGTCAGCAGCTACTTGGCAACGAATGGGGCCAATATCCCCTGCTTCTTGCAGTAGGCGGCAAAGTATAGATGTGGAGAGTGGCATGGAAGGCCATGTTCTGTGGGATCAGCCTCTGCCTACCAAGACCGGTGATGAGGACAGCAGTGACGATGAAACACAAATCGATGATGATGTAGCCAACCGAACTTGGGAGCCAGATGAAGCAAGGGCTTCCTCATCGTCAGGAGAAGAGGGCGTAAGTATGCGCGTCAGGCAGCGGCACAGCCAGCAAGTGGGTTATGTGGCCGTGAGTCAGCAGGGTAGCAGCAGTGTGAGGTCAGGAGCCAAGTGGCCACGGGGTAGAAAACCCACTTCGCAGGTCCAAGAAAGTAGCGGCACAGGGGATCAGCGAGGAAGCGGCGGTAGTAGTCATTCAGTGCGGAGCATTGGCAGTAAAATTAGCTTCTCGGAAGTGTGGCAGTTCTTTGCTAAGACACCGGAGGAGCTGAATATAGGTATATGTAGAAACTGTAGGCAGAAAGTGAAGCGTGGCCAGGGAGCTAACGTTGGCACCACGGCCCTGCGTCAACACATACAGCGTCACCATCCGGTGGCCTGGGAGAAACGTGGCTCAGATGTGGTGGTCCATCCTGCCACCGCAGCAGTAGCTCCCAGTGGCACGCATGCCATTGCAGACAGTCAAGGCTCCACCACCTCTGCAGAAGGGAGCTGTTTCTCATTGCCATCATCTCCCGGTCCAGATGCTCCTGCTCCTCGCTACTCAAGGCACCAGCAGTCGTTCAACGAGGCGATTGCAAAGAGACATAAGTATGAGTCCAACCATCCTTAGGTGCAGAAGCTGACCGTGCTCCTGTCCAAGTTGTTGGTACTGCAGTCCCTCCCTTTCCAAAGGGTGGATTCTGCACCGTTCAGAGAACTAATGGCTTGTGCCGCGCCGAAATGGAGAGTTCCAAGCCGTAATTTCTTTTCCAAAAAGGCAGTACCAGCACTTCACAAATATGTAGAAGGTGTGCCAGTCCTTGAGCTTATCGGTTTGTTCCAAGGTGTACGGCAGCGCGGACGTGTGGAGCTGTAACTACGGTCAGGGCCAGTACATGTCCTTTACGGCCCACTGGGTGAATTTGCTTCTTGCCCAGGCACACCAACAACTTGGACAGGAGACGTCGCTTTCTCCTCCACGTTGTCAAACTGCTGCTCCTGCACCAATGTCCGCCTCCTCCTCCTCTACCACCACCACCATCTCAGCCTCCACAAGTGCTGCTCCATCATACCACATGTGTATGGCACAGCGGTGTCACGCAGTTCTACACCTGGCTTGCCTCGGAGTCACACAGGGGAGGAACTGCTCCGCGTCATCAGCAAGAAGTCGATTTGTGGCTTTCTCCGCACCAACTGCAAATCAGAACCATGGTGACGGACAATGGGAGGAACATGGTGTCCACGTTGCACCGAGGAGGGATGGTCCATGCACCTTGGATGGCACACATGTTTAATCTGATTGTGAAAAGGTTCCTGAAGTCTTCCACCGATCTTCAGAAGATTCTGAAAATTGTCAGGAAACTGTGCATGCACTTAATCCATTCCTACAAAGCCAAGAACACCCTCCTCGAGTTGCAGCGGCAGAACGGCATCCTCCAACACACGCTGATATGTAGAAATGGACGAATTTCTCAAAATTTCGATTCAGTGACTTTGCCCAATTTACCGACAAAATTTGTTTCGGTCCGAATTACTTCAGGACGAATCGCTTTAAAAAAACAGCTATTTCCAGGATGCACAGAGCCTGCAGGGTGCTGTAGAACGTTGTGCCATGCTTAAATATGCAGAGGGAGCTTGGTTTGGTCTTCATACAATGTTGTGTTTTAGTATGACACGCACATGACTGCCGCCGCTCTTAGAATCGCTTCACTATAAAATTCCCTGGGCACTTAAGAGGGCAAAACTGACCAAAAACCTCAAGCGGCAATGTACCCTGATAAAGTCATGGCAGCGAAAGCTGGAAAAAAACAAGCTGAGAGCTCAGGTGCAAAAATCAGTGAAGGAGTTTGGAGGTGAGGGCAGCAGCCACAGCAGCATGTGATCAGAGAGTGGCACAATGACATTTTGGAGGTGGCAAAAACAGGAATAGGCCACAGAGTGGCACAATGACACAGTGCGGAGGGCATGACAGCAGCCACAGCAGCAGTATGAGGTCAGACAGTTGCACAATGACATTCTGGAGGTGGCAAAAACTGGAGTAGGCCACAGAGTGGCACAATGACACAGTGTGGAGGGCACAACAGCAGCCACAGCAGCAGTATGAGGTCAGACTGTGGCACAATGACATTCTGGAGGTTGCAAAAACTGGAGTAGGCCACAGAGTGGCACAATGACACAGTGTGGAGGTCACGGTAGAAGCAGCATGAGGTCAGACAGTGGCACAATGACATACTGGAGGTGGCAAAAACAGGAGTAGGCCACAGAGTGGCACAATGACACAGTGTGGAGGTCACGGCGGCAGCAGCATGAGGTCAGACAGTGGCACAATGACATTCTGGAGGTGGCAAAAACAGGAGTAGGCCACAGAGTGGCACAATGACACAGTGTGGAGGTCACTGCAGCAGCAGCAGCAGCATGAGATCAGAGTGTGGAACAATGACAAATTCTGGAGGTGGCATAAACAGGAGTAGTCCACAGAGTGGCACAATGACACAATGTGGAGGTCACGGCAGCAGCAGCATGAGGTCAGACAGTGGAACAATGACATTCTGGAGGTGGAAAAAACTGGAGTATGCCACAGAGTTGCACAATGACACAGTGTTGAGGTCATGGCAGCAGCAGCAGCATGAGGTCAGAGAGTGGCACAATGACATTCCGAAGGTGGCAAAACAGGAGTAGGCCACAAAGTGGCACAATGACACAGTGTGGAGGTCACGGTAGCAGCAGCATGAGGTCAGGCAGTGGCACAATGACATTCTGGAGGTGGCAAAAGCAGGAGTAGGCCACAGAGTGGCACAATGACAGAGAATGGAGGTGACGCCGGAAGGAACAACATCAGGAGGTCAGAGAGTCGCACAATGAAACAGTGAGGAGGTGACCACAGCAGCAACAATTTCAGCAGCAGCATGAGGTCAGAGATTGGCACAATGACACAGTGTGGTTGTCACGGCACCAGCAACATCAGCAGCAGCATCAGGTCATAGAGTGGCACAATGACAGTGTGTGGAGGTGGGTGGCAATACCAGTCCCTGGTAAAGATGGTTGGTGGCAGATGGAGAAACTGTCAGCAGATGTGTGGCATCAGGCGGGTGGCGGCATCAGAATAGTGGCTGAGGCAGGTAGTTTGATCCAGACTCATTTCTTACAGTTTGGGTGAGGCGTCATGGCTGATGTAGTCTGATGCCTAAGGCATTGGTGTGTGGAAATCCTGGCCGATCCACGCCTGATTCATCTTGGCAAAGGTCAGTCGTTCTACATTTCCCGTGGACAAGCGGATTCTACTTGGGGTAACGATGGCCCCCGCCGCACTGAACACACGCTCTGATGCCACACTACTGGCTGGGCAGGACAGCTTCTCCACTGCAAACTCGGCAAGTTGCGGCCACACATCCAGTTTGGCTGCCCAGTTGTCCAGCGGATCTTCTAACTGGGGTGGCACTGCTGTCCAAATAGGCCACCACCTGTTGGTTCAGGGTCTGCTCCAGGTCCTGCTGCTGCTGGCGACTGCCCTCCTCACTAGGCGGGTGAAGGAAGCTGCTCATCAGTGACTCCAGACTTAGGTTGCTGCTGATGGAGCTGGTACTGCTCCTACCCTCCCACTTTCCCCCAGCAGCCACGGCAGTAATAGGTGAGCACTGAAGAACCCCCTGGTCAGACCTGTCAGAGGAGGGACGATGCCGCACATAGGCAGCGGCCAACAGACTACGGAGGATTTCCCTATAGTATTTGAGTTTGTCCTCCCTCTAGCTTGGAAAAAGGCTCCCATTTTGGACCGGTAGCGAGGGTCCAATAGGGTGGAGAGCCAGAAGTCATCCCTCTGCCGGATGCTGACTATTCGGCTGTCACTAGCCAGGCAAATCAGCATGCTGCGGGCCATCTGCACAAGTGACTCCGAGGGGCTCCCTGCCTCCATCTCCACTATATACTGCCACGGTGCTTGGGGGTCATCTGCCTCATCTTCCTCATCTCCATCTACCTCCTCCAGCTGCTCCTGCTCCTCCTCTCTTGTCACCTGGGTAGAAAATCCACTCATTTCACCAGACAATGCTTCTGCTCCAATGTCCTCCTCCTCCTCCATTTCAGTCCACTCCGGACTCATGTGGTCGCGAGATGTAGTCGCCACGTCTCCAGTCCCCTGCCCAGACAGATTTTTCAGCATCTGTTCCAGGACATGAAGCAGTGGAATGACGTTATTCATCCCGTAGTCCTGCCGACTGACAAATAACATCGCCTCCTTGAATGGCCTCAACAAACGGCAGGTGTCACGCATGAGCTGCCACTGGCTGACAAGTTACACAGGGGAGTACTCCTGTCCACCTGGATCATCAAAAAATCGTTAATGGCCTTTCTCTGTTCATACAGTCGGTCCAACATGTGCAGATTGGAATTCCAACGAGTGGAAACATCGCATATCAGAGTGTGTTGGGGAGGCCATTCTGCCGCTGCAATTCGAGGAGGGTGTTCCTGGCTTTGTAGGAATGGATAAAGTGCATGCACAGTTTCCTGGCCATTTTCAGAATGTTCTGAAGATCGGTGGAAGACTTCAGGAACCTTTCACAACCAGATTAAACATGTGCGCCATGCAGGGCGCATGGAAAATCCCTCCTCGGTGCAGCGCGGACACCATGTTCCTCCCATTGTCCGTCACCATGGTTCCGATTTGCAGTTAGCGCGGAGAAAGCCACACATCGATTTCTTGCTGCATGACGCGGAGAAGTTCCTCCCCTGTGTGAATTTGTTCGCCGAGGCAAGTCAGGTGTAGAACTGCGTGACACTGCTGTGCCCTACACATGTGGTATGATGGAGCAGTATTTGTGGAGGCTGTGTGGTGGTGGTGGAGGAGGAGGAGGCGGACATTGGCGCAGGAGCCGCAGTTTGACAACGTGGAGGAGAAAGCGGCGTCTCCTGTCCAAGTTGTTGGTGTGCCTGGGCAGGAAGCACATTCACCCAATGGGCCGTAAAGGACATATACTGGCCCTGACGGTAGTTACAGCTCCGACTCCCGCCGCTGCCGTGCACCTTGGAACAAACCGATAAGCTCAAGGACTGGCCCACCTTCTGTTCTACATATTTATGAAGTGCTGGCACTGCTTTTTTGGAAAAGAAATTACGGCTTGGAACTCTCCATCTCGGCTTGGCATAAGCCATTAGTTCTCTGAATGGTGCAGAGTCCACCATTTGGAAAGGGAGGGACTGCAGTACCAAAAACTTGGACAGGAGCACGGTCAGCTGCTGCACCTAAGGATGGTTGGACTCATACTGTTGTCTCTTTGCAATCGCCTTGCTGAACGACTGCTGGCGCCATGAGTAGCGAGGAGCAGGAGCATCTGGACCGGGAGATGATGGCAAAGAGAAACAGCTCCCTTCTGCAGAGGTGGTGGAGCCTTGACTGGCTGCAATGCCATGCGTGCCACTGGGCGCTACTGCTGCGGTGGCAGGATGGACCACCACATCTGAGCCACGTTTCTCCCAGGCCACCGGATGGTGACGCTGCATGTGTTGACGCAGGGCCGTGGTGCCAACGTTAGCTCCCTGGCCACGCTTCACTTTCTGCCTACAGATTCTACATATACCCAGATTCGGCTACTCCGGTGTCTTAGCAAAGAACTGCCACACTGCCGAGTACCTGATTTGACCGCCAACGCTCCGCACTGAGTGACTACTACCGCCGCTGCCTCGCTGAGCCCCTGTGCCGCTACTTTCTTGGACCTGCAAAGCGGGTTTTCTACCCCGTGGCCACTTGGCTCCTGACCTCACACTGCTGCTACCCTGCTGACTCACGGCCACGCAACCCACTTGCTGGCTGCACCACTGCGCAAGCTGCCGCCCTCTTCTACTGACGATGATGAAGCCCTTGCTTCACCCGGCTCCCAAGTGCGGTCGGCTACATCATCATCTAATTGTGTTTCATCGTCACTGCTGTCCTCATCACCGGTCTTGGTATGCAGAGGCTGACCCCTCACAACATGACCTCCCATGCCACTCTCCACATCTATACTTTGCCGCCTACCCCAAGAAGCAGGGGTTATTTGCCCCATTTCTTGGGCTCCCAAGTGCTGCTAAATGCCCCCCCAAAATTGTTCTTTCCTCGCTTTTAAAAGGGGCGCGGGCCCCAAAAGACACATAGTAGATCTCGGGGGCTGGGGGAAAACCGGATGGGACAGGGGCGGGTTGAGGACAGGTGGGGGCCCCGCTGCCGTCCCGGGGCCCCTTGCAAACAAAGGGGTTTTTTGTTTAAATTTCCCCCACCGACTCTTGGTGGGGTTGTCAGATTTTAATCTGGGGGAAGGGGTTTCCTAGTCCCCAATCAAGAAAAAATTGGGGTTTTCTAAAACCAAAAACCACGGCCGCTAGATGACACGGCATTTTGGGCCCTCCCCTTTGGGGCCCCCCCTTTGTTGTGAGTCCCCTTGCTTTTGCTGCAAAATGGGAAAGCCCCCGGGAAAAGTTTGTGCCACGGGCCATCGCGGGGTTTGAAGAGCCTGCCACCTTTTTGTCTGACATATGTTTTTTTTAAAATGTACAACACTTTTTTGTTTAAATTTATCTTTTTATATAAATAAATACAAAACCTGTATTTGATTTCCAAATGAACCCGGGTAAAAAAGTTTGGGTAACCCTTGTATATATTGGGGCCCCACAATGGCCGGGAAAAAAATTTACTTGTATGTGTTTTTTAAAAAAAAATGTGTTTTTTTACTAAATGTAAAAGCACAAACGGGCTTAATTAATTTTCGGATTTGAATTATGCTACGGGAAAAAAATTTGTTTTCTTTGGCGGTGATAAAGAAGGTTTTTTTTTGTGCCCCCACAACACCCAGCCCAAGGTTTTTCCCCCGGGTGTAAATTGGCAAAAAAAAATTGGCCCCAATTAATGACCCGCCCCCACAGGGAAATACCCAATTAGAAAAAATCGTTTCTTTGCAGCGAAAACTAAGCTCTGAAAGTAATCAACACAATAGGGGGGATAATATGTTATTACAAAGGGTTCTGGAAAAAGTTGGGGGCCCTGGGCGGGAAAAGGGCAAAATTGGGTTTTAAACCCCTGAAAGTGAAAGGGTTTATGAAACCATGGGGAGGAAACCCAATTTAAAAAGATTACAGGGTTTAAAAGGGAAAAAAACCAAAATGGGTTTAAAAAGTGAAATGGAAAAGGGGCTTGGGAATATGGTGGACGAAAATTTAATTTTTGGCACCCCGTGTCGGGCCCCGGCAGCAGCCAAACCCCCAAATTTTGGCCCAGGGGGTTTCATTAAAAGGGGCATAGTTTGCACATGATGAAAACTTATTCCCCCCATTATAAAAGTCACTGGTTGGGCCCACACAAGGGAAATTTTTGGGTTGTACATTTTTGGGCCCAGTGCACAGGAAAAAGACATTGTAGGCTTAAACCCAGGTAAAAAGGGGGAAAAAAAAATTTTAATAAAAGGGGACGGGGTTTGGGCTACATTTACACAAAAAGGTTTTGGCAAGATTGGGGGTTTTTTTGTTTAGAGAAAAGGGGCTTCGGGGGGACTTAATAAATATGTTTAAATACATCAAAGGTAATATGGGAGATCCTCCCCAAAAATTTTATTTTTACACGGGCTGTATTAAGAACAAGGGGGCATCCTTTTTTTCTTGAGGAACGAAAGTTTCTGCATAAATTAGGAAAAAGGGTTTTTTTTACGTAAGAGAGTGAGGACTATTGGGAAATTTTTCTGCCCGGGGGGAATGGTCATGGTGAAATTTAAAATTTTAAACCCAGTTCAAAAAAAAAAAAAAGGGTTTGGGTGCATTTTGGAGCGTAAATAAAAATAACAAGTTTTTAGTGACTGGATTTTGGAGAGGGGTCATTGAACCCGGGGGTTTTTCCCGATTGGGCCCGATTGGGGGTCAGGGAAGGGAAATTTTTCCCCCAAAAAGAGGACAAATTTGGGTTTTACCTCATTTGGGGGTTTTTTTTCCCTTTCCCCTGGATTTAAAAACCTTAGCCAAAAAGGCTGAACTGATGGAAAGGGCTTGTCTTTTTTTTAAACCTTTTCAAAAAATATGGAAAAATATGAAACTTTTGAAACCAAAAACTACCGCTTTGTAGCGTGTTTCATTTGGGATGTATTTTACCCATACACAGGGAAGAGAAAAACTTGTAAAAAACCTTCGGGTTTATGGGAATTTTTGTACAGAAAAATTTTCTTTTTTTTTGGGGGTGAAAATAAAAACGGGTTTCTTTTTGTCACCCAACGCAGGGCAATTTCTTTAAATAAAAACCTGGATTTTAAATTGCACCCAAAAAGAATTTAGCAACCAAAATTGGGAAGGGGGTTTTTTGGATTGTAAAAAAAGCTGTTTCCCTTTTAAAAGAAAAAAAAGGGAAAAGGCTTTTGGGTAACCCCCTTTGGGTATTCAATGTGCTTTTTGAGCAAGAGTATTTAAAAAGTTTATGCAGCTGCATTTAGCGCAATGGACCCCTTTTGTTCCAACCCCCCAAAATAAAAATTTGAATGTAAGGAAAACAGTCCCCTGAGACAAGCTGTGGGCCCCCCCCAAAAATCGCTTTTTTAAAAATTTAGTTTTTTAGTAAGAGAATTTTTATTGCCCGCCGTTGGGGGGCACCTTCCCCAATTTAATACAGTGGGGAGCGGTATGACCCTTAAAACGTTTTGCGCCCCGGGCTTATTTTTGTTTCGGTGATGTCACAGAATCCCGCCGGGGCTTGATTTGCTTTTATTTTTCCCCCCCGGCACATTTTCTTTTAGGCTATGGGCCCCCTTTTTCCTTTCCCCGGGGTTTCTTGCCCCATTTTTAACGAAAATGTGCAGCCCCTTTTATCAATCAAAAGCACACTTAATTCCCCCCGCAAGTAACCCCCCAAATCTTTGAAATTCGTTCAGAACCAACCCCGGGAAATTTTTTCCTTTAAATTTTAAAACCCAAAAACCCCTTCGTTAGAATCAATTTGCCCTTTTTTAAAAAAATATGGATGTTTCCCCCCATTGGGAAATTTCCCAACCCCGCACATGTTGGTCGACTGTATGAACAGAGAAAAGGGCCCTTAACGATTTTTTGATGTTCGGCGGAAAGGGGTTTTCCCCCCTGTGAAAATTTTGATGTCCCGCCAGTGGAAAATCATGCGTGACACCTACCCTTTGTGAAAGGGCCCTTTGGTTGGCGAGTTATTTGTCAGTCGCCAAAGGGCTACCCGGGGTGGGGTTTAAGTCATTCCCCTGCTTCCTGTCCTTGGAACCAGTTGCTGAAAAAAACTGTTGGGGGGGGGATGGGGACCCCGGCCCCCTACATCTCCCCGGTTTACATGAGTCCCGGGGGGGGGACTGAAAATTGGGGGGAGGAGGGGAGAAAATTGGGGGAGAAAGCATTGTTGGTGAAATGGGGGGATTTTTTAAACCCCCGGTGAAGGGGGAGGGGGAGCAGCTGGAGGAAAGGGAGTTTGGGGAAAGAGGAAGACGAGGCAGATGGAACCCCGCAAGCCCGTGGCAGTATTTCATTTGGGGATGGAGGCAGGGAGTCCCTCGGAGTCACTTGTGCAGATGGCCCCCCAGGGATGCTGTTTGCCTTTCATTTGGGGACAGCCGAATTGTCGCATCCGGCAGAGGGATAAAGACTTCGGGTTTTCCCCCCTATTTGGGCCCTCGTACGATCCCAAAAAGGGAAACCCTTTTTCCCCGGGCTGAGGGGGGAGGGGGCAAATTTAAAAATATAGGGAAAAACCTCCGTAGTATTTGGGCCCCTGCCTTTTGTGCGGCATCGTCCCTCCCCTTTTCAGGTCCCTTTCCCGGGGGGTTTTCCCCAGGCTACGTTTCTACTGCCCCGAGGCTGCTGTGGGAAGGTGGGGGGGTAGAAGCGTAACCCGCTCCCTCCGGGAGCAAACCTAAGTCTGGAAAACCCCTGAAAGAGCAGCTTCCTTCACCCGTAGTGAGGAGGGCAGTCGCCGCAGCTGAGCTTGGGAGGCCTGGAGCAAATCCCGAAAACCAAAAGGTGGTTTGGGCCCACCCTTTGACAGCACTCTGCCACCCCCAGTTAAAAAGATTGCTGGAAACTTGGGGGAGCCAAAAAAATGTATGTGTGGCCCCCAAACTTGCGAGTTTGGGAGTGTAGAAACTTCCTGCCCCGCAGCAGTGTGGCAAACAGAGAGGTTTTTCAGGGGGCGGGGGCTTTTTTAAACCCCAAAGGGTTAAACCCCCTTTTTTCACGGGAAAATTTTTGGAAAAACGACTAACCTTTTGTCAATGAAATCAGGCGTTGGAATTTTTTGGCCAGGATTTTCCCCACACCCAATGCTTTTGGGTCAGATTAACTCAGCCATGACGCCCCCACCAAAAAAAATTTTAGAAATGATCTGGTTTTAAAAAAAACCTGCCCCCCGCCCTATTTTGATTGCCGCCCACCCCACCCTATTTTCCACACATTTGCTTTCCAGTTTCTCCAAACTTTTTCCTTTCCACCTTTTTTCCAGGGAAATGGTTTTCCCAAACCCCCCTCGGGCCTTGGGCATTGTGCCCCCCTCTATGGGCCCCCATGAAATGCTGCTGTTTTCGGTTCCCCTTAAAATCCACACGTGTCATTGTGCCCACTCTTGACCTTTGTGCTGTTGTTTCTGGGTGCGGTACCTCCCCCCCAAAACCCTGTCATTGGGGGCCCCTCTTTGAACCCCATGCTGTTGCTCCTGCCGCCCCCTCCACCCCTCTTTTTATTTTTGCCACTCTGTGGGCTTTCTCCCGTTTGTTTCCACCTCCCCCTTTGTGTCATTTACCATGTTGACCCTTTCCCTGCTGTGCTGGGGCTGTGCCGGACCCCACACTGAGTCATTGTGCCACTCTGTGGGGCCTTTCTCCCGTTTTGCCAACCTCCAGGGGGTTTCCCTTGTGACTCTCTGACCTCAATTTCCGCTTTGGCTTTTCTGCCGTCAAACCCCCACGCTCTGTCATGTGCCACTTATGGCCTAAATGAAAGTTGGGCCCCCTGTGCCCTCAGCTTGTTTTTTTCCCGTGGGGCTGCCATGACTTTTTCCAAAGGGTAATTCCCGCTTCAGTATTTTTGGGGCAGTTTTTCCCCCTTAAGTGCCCCGGGAATTTTATAGTGAGAAGCGTTCTAAAGAACGGTGGCAGTCATATTGGCGTGTCATACTAAAACACCCAACATTTTATGAAAGACCCAAAACAAAACTCCCTCCCGAAATTTTAAGATGGGGACAACGTTTTACAGGCCCCCAAGGGCTCGTGCAAACCTGGAAATAGCGTTTTTTAAAAGTGATTCATCCCCAAAGTAAATTTGGACCCAAAACAAATTTTGTCGGAAAATTTGCGAATGTGGGGAATTTGAATTTTTTTGGGAAAAACGGCCCCAAACTTCCCAGATGTAGCCCATTTATTAGTTTTTCAGGGAGGTATTTAAAAAAGGCAATGTTTTCTTTGGCTGTGTTTTGACAAAACCCCGTAAAAGTAAAACGGGGGGTATGCGTTGCCCTGGTGTTTTCTCTTTGGTTTTGTCTTTCCCCTTTCAATCATTTTTTTTTCATTAATAATTTTTTTCATTTTAAAAAGCAGAAGTCTATATTTTGTTTAAACCAAAGTGCAAAAGGATGTATTTTTGGTCCCAAAAATTTTGAAAGGTTGCTTTCCTTTTTAAAAGGGGGGTACCACACAGTCATAATGGGGTTTTTGGCCCGTTTACAGATTTTCCTCAGTTAATTTTTTTCTTTTGGCTTTGTTCACCCCGGCGTAAAAAGCGGCACGTACAGTTTGGGCCCCCAATTTACAGTGGGGTGAAATTGGGAAAAACGCGCTGATACGATCTTTTTGTACGAGCCGGGGGAGAGGGAAGGGGGTTTTCCCCTAATTTCTCTCTTTTTTGTATTAAGGGTCCCCAAATACGACCCCAAAATTTCTCACCCAAAAATTTTCGGTTTTGAAAATACCCTTTTTGAACTAGCCTCAGTGTTGATGCAAGCATGTACAGTGTGGTGTGAAAAATAAGTGGCAAGTGATTGGCCCTTTATTTCAGAAAACCCACAAGGGAAAAAAAAAACTGAAGCAGGGGTTTTTTTTTTCAGAATATTTCCCTAAACTCATATGCAATTTTCTAAAAACCTCTTTAAGATAATGTCATAAATAAACCCAATTAACTAAAGCTGATAACCGTTTTGTCTTATGGATTGGTAAACAATACCTACAACTTCCCGACAAAATTAAAATACAAAAATAAACAAATTTTTTTAGCGGGGGTGGAAAAAAAGTCATTAGCGTTTACTAGGAAAAATAAGAAGTCAGATTAGCTATATTGCTAATTGGTTGTACTCTTGGTCAATTTGTTGCATTCATGGCAGTGTCCTCCTGAAATTGTTTTTTATATTCACATGCTTACAATAGAGATGGGCGAAATCGATTCAACGAAGTGGAATTCTTTTTTAGAATTTCAGGAAAATTTTGGGTTCGTAAAAAATCGAAAACTTTGGGGTGATTCGCGGGAAAAAAGTGTGCTTTTCATTGAAAAAAGGCTGCGAGCCATGCGTTAATGGGGCAAAGCACTCTGGGAGGAAAAAGGGGCAGCCCCCTGACAGTGCAGAGATGAAGCCAATCAGAGACCCGGCGGGTTCTGTGACGTCACCGCACTAAAAACCGAGCGCGCGCTGGGAGCTCCACCTTCACGTATGCAGGGAAGGTGCTGCTGGGGGTGATAGCGTTTCTGAAAAAATGTTTTTTTACACAGGATTTTTTTTGGGGGTGTCCAGCTTGTCCAGAGACTGTTCTCTAAATGTTCTATTCTGTTTTTTTTGGGGGGTTTTGGATCTGAAATCCTTGTGGTCCATGCAGCGCTTATACATTAAATATCCAAGTGGGATCTAAGCCTTCCTTTTGTTTTCATTTAAAGAAAAGCGTTTTTAAAATACAATTCCCACTTCATTTTTGGGCTCAATTCTATTGCGCAATTTACATCCGGGGTAAATTTAAGCGTTGTTTGCTGGTGTGTGAAAAAAAATAAACCGTTTTTTTCAACGCCAAATATTATTTTTTTTTTTTGGTAGCCAATTCAAAGCAAAGGTTAATTACAATTTTATCTCTTGTTGTGGGGCGTTGAAAATACGCCTTGTAAACGCTACAAAGTACTAGTTTGTGGTGGCTCAATTCATTGCCAATTACATCCGGGGGTTTAATTAAGGTTTTTTGTGGTGTGCTGAAAAAAAAATAAACCGTCTTTTTAAAAGCCCAAATTATATTTTTTTTTTTTAGCCTAATTAAAGAAAGGGTTTAATTAAATTTTATCTCTTGTTTTTTGGGCGAAAAAAATACACCTTGTAACACGCTAAAAAGCTACATTTGTGGGGCTCAATTCTTTTGGGCGAAATTTACACCAAGGTTAATTAAGGTTTTTTTGCTGGTGTGCTGACAAAAATAAACCTTTTTTTTCAACCCCAAAATTTTAATTTTTTTTTTTGTAGCTAATTCACAACCCAAAGGTTAATTAAAATTTTTTCTCTTGTTGTGGGCGTAGAAATTAGCCTTTGTAACACCTACAAAGCTAATAGTTTGTGGTGGCCAATTCTATTGCGCAATTTACACAGGGGGTTAATTATGGGTTGTTTTGCTGGTGTGCACAAAAAAATAACCGTTTTTTTTAAACGCAAAATATTTTTTTTTTTTTTGTTAGCCTAATTCAAAAGCAAAGGTTAATTACAATTTTATCTCTTGTTGTGGGGCGTAAAAATACACATTGAAACCGCTACAAAGATACTTTTTGTGGTGGCTCAATTCTATTGCGCAATTTACATCCAGGGGTTAATTAAGCGTTGTTTTGCGCTGTGTGACAAAAATAAAACCGTCTTTTTAAAACGCCAAATATAAAATTTTTTTTTTTTGGTGCCTAATTCACAACAAAGGAAATTTAAAAATTTTATCTTTGTTGTGTGGTGAAAATACGCCATTGTAATAGCACAAAGCTACTAGTTTGGGTGGCTCAATTCTATTGCGAAATTTACATCCGGGGGTTAAATTAAGCGTTGTTTTGCTGCTGTCTGAAAAAAAATAAACCTTTTTTTTAAACGCAAAAATATATTTTTTTTTTGTTAGCATAATTCACAAGAAAAAAGTTAATTACAATTTAATTCTTGTTGTGTGGCGTAGAAAATACACCATTGTAAAAACCGCTACAAAGCTACTATTTTGTGGGGGCCAAATTCTATTGCGCAATTTACATCCGGGGTTAATTAAGCTTTTTTTGCTGCTGTTGACAAAAATAAACCGTTTTTTCAACACCGAAATATATACATTTTCTTGTAGCTAATTACAACGAAGGTTAATTAACCCTGTTTTTGGTTTTTAATTTAGTAAAACACCAGTGCTTGTAAAAACCACATACAAGAAAATTTTTTCCCTGGCATTTGTGGAGGCAATTTTATCAAGGGTTCCCCACCCTTTTTACGGGTTCTTTTGGGGGTCAAAAAACGGGGAAATTTTCATATACAATAGCTTCATAAAACAGTGTCTGAAAATTTGAACAAACAGTATGCAGACAGGGGGGGGCGGCTCTGAACTGCGGGGGCCCCGGTGGCACAAAAATTTTCTAACGGGCCCGGGTCGCAGCACAAAAAGGGGACGTCGCGCAGGGGTCACTCGGTGGGGGCCCAAAGCCGCTGTCATCTAGCGGCCGTTTTTGTTCAGAAAACCCAAGGGTTTCTTGTTTGGTTGCTGGGTCATCCTCTTCCTCCCAGATGCTTGCAACCCAGCCAAGAGTCGGTGGGAACCTCAGACACAACATTTTTGGCGGCCCGGGAGGGGGGGCACGGCCCCCCTGTCCCAAGCCCGCCTCTGTCCATCCATTTCCCCTCCCAGGGATCTACTAGGGGCGGGGTCAGGCCACTAAATAGGGGATGAACAATTGAGGGGGGCAGTCAGCACTACTTGGCGGGAAAGAAATGGGCCATTCCCCAGCTTTTTGCAGTAGGCGGCAAATTTAAAAAGGGGGGGAAGGGGCTGGGGGTCATGTGGTGAGAGGTCAGCCTGGGTTTACCCAAGCCCCCCCCCCGGGGGGATGGGACAGTAGTGACGTTGAAACAAAAATAGATATGATTAGCCGACCCCCTTTGGGGGAGCCGGGGTGAAGCAAGTGCTTCATCTTCGTCAGGAAAGAGGGCGTCAGCTTGCCGTCGGCGCGGCGCAGCCAGAAAGTGGGTTGTGTGGCCGTGGGGGCGCGGGGTTTTGCAGCAGGTGGGGTCGGGACCCAAGGGGCCAGGGGGGTAAAAACCCCCTTTTCGCAGGCCCAAGACAGTAGGGGCACAGGGGCTCAGCAGGCAGCGGGGGGCAGTAGTCATCAGTGCGGAGCGTTGGCGGTAAAATCGCAATCGGCGGTGTGGAGTTCTTTCTAAGACACCGGGGGAGCCGAATATGGGTATAGTAGAATCGTGGGCAAAAAAGGAAGCGGGGCCCAGGGAGCAACGTTGGCACAACGGCCCGCGTCAACACATGCGCGTCCCACCCCGGTCCCCTGGGAGGAAAACGTGGCTCAATGGGGGCCCATCCTGCCGCTGCGCAGCAGCAGCGGCCCAGGGGCAGCATCCCCATTTCAGCCATTAAAGGGCTCCACCACCTCTGCAAGGCAGCTGTTTCTCTTTGACATCCTCCCCCCGGTCCAATGCCCCTTTTCCCCCTGTACTCATGGCGCCAGCAGTCGTTAAGAGGCGTTTGTAAAGAGACAACAGATGCGCCAAACCACCTAAGGTGCAGCATGACCGTGTCCTGTCCAAGTTGTTGGTATGCGTCCCCCCCTTTTCCAAATGGTGGACCGCACCATTCAGGAATAATGGCTTGTGCCGACCCGAGATGGAGAGCCCCAAGCCGTAATTTTTTTTCCAAAAAGGGAGTACCCCTTCATAAATATGAGAACAGAAAGTGGGTCAGTCCTGAGCTTATCGGTTTGTTCCCGGTAAAACGGCAAAGGGGGCGTTGGGCTGTAACTACGGTCAGGCCAGTACATTTTTTTCGGCCCCTGGGTGAATGTGCTTTTGCCAGGCACACCAAAAAACTTGGACAGGAGACGCCGCTTTTTTCCTCCCGTTTCAAAATGCTGCTTGCGCCAAAATCCGCCTCCCCCTCCCCACCACCACCACCATCTCAGCCTCCACAAGTACTGCTCCACATACCAATTGGTAGGGCACAGCGGTGTCACGCGTTCTACCCTCTTGCCCCGGGCGAACGAAAGTCACACGGGGAGGAAAATGCTCCGCGCCGCAGCAAGAAATCCGATGTTGGCTTTCCCCGGCCAACTGCAAATCGGAACCATGGTACGGCCAAGGGGAGGAACATGGTGTGCGCGCCACCGAGGAGGGGGTGGTCCATGCGCCCGCTGGCGCCGTGTTTTCCCAATCTGGTTTTAAAAAGGTTCCCGAAGTCTTCCCCGATCTCAGAAATTTTTAAAATGGCCCAGGAAAACTGTGCAGCCTTATCCATTCGTACAAAGCCAGGAAACACCCTCCCTCGAGTTTCGCGGGAAACGGCCCCCCCCCCCAACAAAGCCTGTTAGCGATGTTTCCCCCCGCTGGAAATTCCCCCTGACATGTTGGCCGAATGTATGAAAAGAGAAGGCCATTAAAAATTTTTTGATGATCCCCGGGAGACAGAAGTACTCCCCCTTTTAACTTGATTCAGCCTGGCAGCTCATGCGTGACACCCGCCGTTTGTTGAGGCATTCGGGACCCAAAGTTATTTGTCGTCGCAGGGCTAGGGATGAATAAGTCATTCCATGCTTCATGTCCCGGAACAGATTGAAAAAATTTTCGGGCAGGGGATGGAATGTGGCGACTACATTCGGGCCCCATGGTCGGGGGGGACTGAAAAGGGGAGGAGGAGGAGGAGGAGGACATTGGAGCAGAAGCATTGTCTGGGAAATGAGTGGATTTTTACCCAGGTGACAAAAAGGGGGGGGAGCAGGGGCAGCTGGGGGGGTGGATGGAGTGAGGAAAGACAGGCGTGATCCAAACACCGTGGGAGATACAGTGGAAAAGGAGGCAGGGAGCCCTCGGGGTCACTTGTGCGAGTCCCGAGCTGCTTTTTGCCTGGCTAGTGACGCCCAAAAATCAGCATCCGTAGAGGGAGACTTCTGGCTCTCACCCCATTGACCCTCGTACCCCGGCCAAAAAAGGGAGCCTTTTTCCCCGTATTTAAGGGAAGAAACAAAAAAAAATCTATAGGGAAATCCTCCTTTAATCAGTTGGCCCCCTTTCCTATGGCGGCATGTCCCTCCCCCTGTAGGGCGCCGGGGGGGGTTCCTCACGCCACGTATACGCCGCGGCTGTGGGGGAAGGTGGGGGGGGGAGGAGCAGTACCAGTCCATCAGCAGTAACCTAAAGTCTGGAGTCCTAAGAGCAGCTTCCTTCACCCGCCTAGTGAGGGGGCAGTCACCAGCAGCAGCGCACAACATGGAGATTCCCTGAACAAAAATTTTTTGGCCTATTGGCAGCACTTGCCACCCCGTTAGAAGATCCCCTGGACTAGGGCAGCCAAACTGGGTTTGGCCGCAACTTGCCGAGTTTGCAGTGGAGAAAGCTGTCCTGCCCCGGGGCCCGTGTGTGGCCGGGGGTGTTCAGTGCCGGGGGGGGGCCCTCGTTACCCAAGGGAAAACCCCCTTGTCCACGGGGGAAAAGTTGAACGCTGACCTTTTTTCAAGATGAATCAGGGTGGATCGGCCGGATTTCCACACACAATGCCTTGGGGTCAGTCTGGGGTTTAAAATACCTGCCTCAGCCATATTTATGCCGCCACCCCCCTGATGCCACACATCGGGTAGTTTCTCCTTGCCTACCACCGCCCTTTTCCGGGAGGTATTGCCACCCACCTCAAACTCTGTCATTGTGCCACTTATTGCTATGCTGTGCGCTGTTGCGTTGCCGTGACATCCCCAAATGTGTCATTGTGCCACTCTGCGGCCTTTGGTATGTTTTGCCACCCCCAGAAAGTAAATTTTGCCACCCTGACCCTGCTGTTGCTCTTTTCACCCTCACTCCTGTCATTTTGCCATGCCTACCTCATGCGGCCGGGCCCCTGACCTCCGCTCTCAGTCATTGTGCCCCTCGTGGCCTAAATACTTTTTTGCCTCCCCGCAATGTCATTGGCCACCTTGACCTCATTCTGCGCTGTGACCCTGTCGTGCCCCCCACACTGTGTCATTTTGCCCCTGTTGACCCCATGCGCTGCCCCTGGCGCTGCCGTCCCTCCAACTGGGCCACTCCTTTTTTGCCACCCCCCAGAATTTTCATTGTGCCACTTCTGACCTCATGTGGATGTGGCTGCTGCCCGTGCCCCCCACACTGTGCATTGTGCCCCTTCTGACCTTATGCTGCTGCTGTTGCTCCGCCGTGCCCCCCCAACCCGTGTCATTGTACCACTCTTTGGCCCACTCCTTTTTTTCCAGCTCCAGAAAATTTTTTTGTGCCCCCTGCCGACCTCAGTGCTGCCACCGGACCCCACACTGTGTCATTGTGCCACTCTGCGGCCTGGTACTGTTTTGCCCCTTCCAGATGTCATTGTGCCACTGTCTGACCTCATGCTGCTTTGGGTGCCCCCGTTCCCCCCACCCGTCCTAATGTTGCCACCTGAGCTCTCAGTTTTTTTTTTCCCCGTTTTGCTGCCATGCTTTATGGCTTTCGTTCCTGCTTAGTTTTTTGGTCAGTTTTGCCCCCCTAATGCCCAGGGCATTTTATAGTGAAGCGATTTAAGAGCGGCGGGATCATTGCGTTTTTCATACTAAAACAACAAAATTGTATGAAGACCAAACCAAGCTCCCTCTGCATATTTAAACGGCACAACGTTCAAAGCCCCGAGTCTGGGGGCCTGGAAATAGCTGTTTTTTTTTCGGATTCTGCCGAAGTAATTCGGACCGAAACGAAATTTTTTCGGGAAAAATTGGGAAGGACCCAACCCCAATTTTTTGAGAAATTCCCCATCTTAATTACAACCACTAATAAAGGGCCCTTTTGGGTTTTTTATGAAACATCCCCCAAAATGAAAATTACGCAATGATTTTTTCAAATTTGTGATTAGCGATTCGGCCCCCTAACTCTTCGAGTCGTTCCAGATTTTGTGGAATCATCTCACCGAGTTCGAAACCCCAAATTTCAATTAATCTCCGATTCCCATTTAAAATCTATTGGAGAGGACAACAGGTTCATTTTTTTTCAACCCAAAAAAGTGAGGTGAAACTGGAATTAACTCCACAAAGTGAATGGTACGTGGTACAAGACAATTAGGCTCAAGAGTCGCAGAAAAAAAAAATTTACAGACTAAAATCATCCATTCCCTTCAAAAGGCTAACCCAAAACATGAGGACAACGTAGCCCACAGGTACAGCGGGAGCAGCTGCTCGGGGGCCCCCTTTACACAAAAACAAACACCCGTATTTTGGGAAAGGCACATGGGAAGGGAGGGGGCCCCCTTTAATTTTTAAAATTTTAAAATCGATGTGGTGGCCCCTAAAAACGCAGAAAAAAAAAAAAAGCTGTGCGTTTGAGCACTGGGCTGTTTCCCCCTCTATAACTAATACTAACTAAATTCTGTAATCTTGTGTACCTAAGCTAAATGCTCTATCAAATCCTTTCGTTGTAAAAACGCTGGCAAACAATCTTCTGCTTTTAAAAAAACTGACAGAGAGAAGCTTCCATTCTTGGGGGATAGAAGCTAAGGGGCCCACCAGGGGTGCTGTGACATAGATAAAAAACAAGGTCATGTGATTTCAAAAGCCAAGAGATCCCTACATACCCCACTGGTGATGTTATTTACCCCCCCAACCTCCTTGTGCTCTGTGCTGATTTGCTCGCTGCCAAAATTACAGGAAGTGCCGAAAATGGTGTGAATGGAATCCGCGATGTCGATCATTGATCAGATTTTAAGAAAAATAATCTCTTCATCATGGAACCAAGATTTTAGTGAAAATCTGCCTGATTTAAACTTTTTTCGATTATATCGCTCAACACTAGCTTCAATGTCAGCACCAAAAGAGGTTATCTTCTGTAGGACCTTAGCGGCCCTTTGTTGTGTTAAAGCCCGCCTGAGGATTACCTGTTACTAGATCTACACCCAAAACATTCATTTTATACATGCTTTTAGTGTGAGTACACATGTTCAGCTTTTTAGATGTAATTTTTGAAGTCAAAACAAGGAATGGATCATAACTGGAGGACACATATTAAGGAAAGACTGAGACTTTACTTATTTGAAATCCATTCCTGGTTTTGGCTTCTAAAACTGCATTTAAAAAGCTGAACATCTAAACCCATCTTTAATGTACAACATCAATGCTTTCTTTTTAGTGCATTGCAAAATGCATTATAAAATGCTCTAAACGTTTTAGTGTAGCTTCTTAAAAAAGTCAATTTGGATGTTTTTGAGAATATTTAGAAGAAAAAAAAACAGAAAAGCATTCTAAGTTGAAGAGCATTCACATTCTAATGACTTTCCAAAAAAAATAAAAAATTATTTAAAAATATAAACTTTTAAATAAAAGAGTCTTTGAGGCCAAAGAAATCTGATCAGTACCCCTTCTGTCCTGTACTAGCTAGGCATGCACTAGAGAAGATGCAGGGCAAGCTGTGTAACAGAAAAAAGCTTTGTCCATGTCATAGTTGCAGTTGACGCTATTACCACTATAGTTTGAAAAAAACAAACAAAAAAATAAATGATTTTATACATTTCAGGCTGATGTTAGTCAGTCATTAAGCTACAGAGTATGATGTTGTTGGCTCTCGTTTAATTATTCCATCTTGCCTCTAGTCTTTTCTATACAACTGAGCAGTAGATGTGCTGCACCTGCCATTATTTGTTAATGTCAGAGGTCATAAACCTCAAGCTGTCTATGGAAATGGAGAGAGAAGGAGACTGGGTGCTGCTGGGAGCATGAACTGGGGGTAGAACAGTGAAGATACAGCTGAGGACAAAATCTGTTAAGCCAGGCTGTATCTGTGATTTCCAACTGTGTCACTCAATTAGAAGATAGGGGTACTTTGTTTCCATGGCAACAGTAGTCAACAATGCCCGATTATTATTTTATATGATTATTTATAATGTATGTATAACATATAAGGCATTAACTTGGTTCATCATATCACTGTGGCCTTGGACTGTGTGTTAGGTTTTGGTAAATGATTCTTTATAAAAAGTTTAGTTTAAATACAAGTCGTATAGGTGGTAAGAGTTAAATAAAAGTAAATGAAGAATTTCATGCGCTCAACAATTCTTGCTTCTTCAGTAAATTATTTTTTTCTGTTTAAGACTGGTCAGTGTATGAAATCATGGACCCATTCTTATGCTAATAACTCATGTGAATACATCATAATTCCCAGATACTTTCAGCTCGAAAAGTACAGTTCTAAATGGTACAGAAACACACAATGATAACCCGCAGGAACTGAATGAATTGAAATTATTTTGTTGCATATTATATAAATTTTTGTATTTCTTTGCTAATTTACATGGACTCCTTTTTGCTGCAAATGTTTATAGAATATCGGATTTTTGTTAAACTGCAATAATGTACCAAACTATATACTAGCATATAAACATACACATACGCACTGTATATACATACATACAGGCACAAACACTGTACAAATACACATACATACAGACATACATACATACTGTACATACATAGACATACACACATAGATACATATACACATACATACAGACATATATATATATATATATACATACTGTACATACATAGACATACACACACATAGATACATATACACATACAGACATATATATACATACATACTGTACATGCATAGACATAACAAAATATTATATAAATATATATACATATATATATATATATATATATATATATATATATATATATATTATATATATATATATATATATATATATATATATATATATATATATATATATATATATATATATATATATATATATATATATACACTCACCGGCCACTTTATTAGGTACACCCTGCTAGTAACGGGTTGGACCCCCTTTTGCCTGCAGAACTGCCTCAATTCTTCGTGGCATAGATTCCACAAGGTGCTGGAAGCATTCCTCAGAGATTTTGGTCCATATTGACATGATGGCATCACACAGTTGCCGCAGATTTGTTGGCTGCACATCCATGATGCGAATCTCCCGTTCCACACATCCAAAGATGCTCTATTGGATTGAGATCTGGTGACTGTGGAGGCCATTTGAGTAGAGTGAACTCATTGTCATGTTCAAGAAACCAGTCTGAGATGATTCCAGCTTTATGACATGGCGCATTATCCTGCTGAAGTAGCCATCAGATGTTGGGTACATTGTGGTCATAAAGGGATGGACATGGTCAGCAACAATACTCAGGTAGGCTGTGGCGTTGCAACGATGCTCAATTGGTGCCAAGGGGCCCAAAGAGTGCCAAGAAAATATTCCCCACACCATGACACCCCCACCACCAGCCTGAACCGTTAATACAAGGCAGGATGGATCCATGCTTTCATGTTGTTGACGCCAAATTCTGACCCTACCATCCGAATGTCGCAGCAGAAATCGAGGCTCATCAGACAGGCAACGTTTTTCCAAACCTTCTACTGTCCAATTTCGATGAGCTTGGGCAAATTGGAGCCTCAGTTTCCTGTTCTTAGCTGAAGGAGTGGCACCTGGTGTGGTCTTCTGCTGCTGTAGCCCATCTGCCTCAAAGTTCGCCGTACTGTGCGTTCAGAGATGCTCTTCTGCCTACCTTGGTTGTAACGGGTGGGCTTTTTTGAGTCACTGTTGCTTTCTATCAGCTCGAACCAGTCTGCCCATTCTCCTTTGACCTCTGGCATCAACAAGGCATTTCCGCCCACAGGACTGCCGCTCACTGGATGTTTTTTCTTTTTCGGACCATTCTCTGTAAACCCTAGAGATGGTTGTGCGTGAAAATCCCAGGAGATCAGCAGTTTCTGAAATACTCAGAATAGCCCTTCTGGCACCAACAACCATGCCACGTTCAAAGGCACTCAAATCACCTTTCTTCCCCATACTGATGCTCGGTTTGAACTGCAGGAGATTGTCTTGACCATGTCTACATGCCTAAATGCACTGAGTTGCCGCCATGTGATTGGCTGATTAGAAATTAAGTGTTAACGAGCAGTTGGACAGGTGTACCTAATAAAGTGGCCGGTGAGTGTATATACATACACATACTGTACATACATAGACATACACATATGATACACATACATATACATAAATACATACCCATACACAAACAGACATAAATACATGTACACATACGTACACACAAATACATATACACATACAGTCAAACAAATACACACACATATACGGGCACACACATGTACAAATGCATACATTTCCCAAGATATAGAACACACTTATTCACATTCACCTATATACTCAAATGCATGTAAACACACACATACATGCTCTAACATACTCTACAAACTGTATACCTGTACAAATATGCACAAACTAGCAGAGACGCACACAATCATATACATATAAAAATAAACATATCCATACTGATACATACTGTATACAACACACACATACATACTAACTGGGTGGTTAGAGGTTAATAAACATGGACAGTGCACCATCAAATATTGATGGATGCAAATGTTGGCTTCATTTTTGTGACATTTGTCAGAAGGCATGGCAAGTTCCTTTGATCATTATTATGTTTCATCTGGATGACAGTGAATGTTTGAGTCTTATATACTTTTGTATGAATTTATAACTTTTTTTTATATTTCTTATTATATCTTGATTATATTTCTGTGTTTTAAAAACCCAATTCACATATATTGGACAAATTTCAGTCACGCAAATTTAATTGGTAGAAATGTGTACACATACCCTTGCTTTTGGCCTGGCCGTATCACACCCAGAATACTTATAATATAATAATACAAGGTGATCATACTACCATTTGGCAATGGGTTGCTGCCAGCATTGGTTGGGATATACCGCCCTATAACGCACTTTGCTCTTTTACAACAATGTATTTAAAATTCTGAAGGCGTGTTATTTATCTTTAATAAGAGGAATAGTCCCATGCTATATCACTGTTATTAGAAGGCCAGTAGGGTTCAATGGTGGACAGACACTTTTTTGTAACCATGAGATATCTTCAATATAAGGCAATCTGGCAAGGAAATGGAGCTTTTCTGATATAGTCTAGAGATTGAGCCTGTGGGAAAGATCCAGGACAAGTTCCGTCTGCAGGTTACATGTATGTCATTTGCCATGCAGTTCCATGCAATAAAATCTACTTGTAAATGAAGAAAATATAATTTACGCCAACCTTGCATGGTGTAGCAGTAAGACTGCAGAATACACTGTACTAATATTTCCTTCCAGTCTTTTGCCTCCACTGATTACTAGTTTTGGTTGTATCCAGACAGAATGATGGATGCTACTTTTCTATGACAAGAATTTTAACAGCCCTTATCCAGCTCTCTGTGCACACCCAATTATGTGTCTGAGCTGGTAACCTTGAATTTATGTTGCTATGGTGAGAAACTGGTCATGCATTATGGATTATCATTGAAATTCTACACCCCTACCTAGCATAATGAGAGTTAGGGACTTAATCAAATCAGCCATTCTGTGTGACACAAAGTGAAGAGCTAGCTCTTTTTGTTCGGAGTGGAGAAAGAAAGCATGCCTGATGGACTGGCAGCTGGGGTGCTGCAGCCTGATAGATTGACCTTATATACATTTGTGAATGTATAGACAGATGGTTCTCAATGCCTGGAATTTTCAGCTTAGGAAGCAGCTGTTCTGATAACCTCTGCTGTCTCACCTAGTTGTCATGGAACATTGAACAGAGGCTGAGAATGCAGATACAGTCATTGACATTACAACCTAAATCACACTGCACCATATCTCGTACCAGCAAAAATTACAACTTACATGAATGATTTTGAGCAATGACAAAAAACTACACATTTTGGGATGTTAAGTTATGTGTTAGACAATGTCTATCTAAGCGTTTTCACGGTACCCTAATAAGTCTTATTAAGATAAATTCACATTCGACAGATTTGTTGCAGATGTTTCTGCAACTGTCCCAGTCATCTGAATGGGACCTGCAAATATCCATGCGTTTGCACACAAAACAACCCAATTCAGACATATGAAACAGATTTTCAGGGTAGAAATTTCTGCAACAAAGTTTCTGCATGTGAATTCATATAAGGAGGCTCGTGCTGTAGAGTAGATTTAAAGCTATGGTCATTGTAAAGTGCTGCGGAATTTGTTGGCGCTTTATAAATAAAGATTATTATTATTATTATTTAAGTTTGTTTGTCCTTAACGGGGTTGCCCATCTTCCATTTTTTAGTTAGGAGTCTGTTCCTTTCTCTGTAAGAAAAAAAACAAAAAAAACTCAACTCTCTACTGACCTTCATTTCAGTGATGCATCTGCCGGTCCTCTCCACGACACTTCTGTTGTTTTCCGGCTCCTGGCAGTCAGCCCCTGAGCATAACAGACTTTGATTGACCACTGCAGCTTATTAGGTGCTGACCACCAGAAGCCCGAAGACAACAGAAGACCACGGAAAAGGGCTGGCAAGCACATAATAAGAACAAAAATTGGTACAGAGTCGTGTATGGGTTTTAATATTTTCTTACAGCCCTAGCAAAATAATCCAAAAGGGGAGATGATATGTCAAAAATGTACTGAGCAGAGCACTGGGCCCTGCCCAAGAACATGACATCACACCAGGCCATGCCTCTAACCACACCAAAGCACATGACATCACACCAGGCCATGCCTGTAGCCACACACAATAACATGACATCACACCAGGCCATGCCCCTAACCACACCCAAGCAAATGGCATCACACCAGTCCATGCATCTAACCATGCCTATGTATATGACATCACACCAGACCATGCCTAAACACACCCGATCCCCTATGCTCCTGGGGCTGCCAGGCAATTGCCTAATGTACCCAATGGATAAAATAGCCTTAGGGCTGAGACACCCCCAATTCCTAAGCACTGTGCCATAAATTTCATCCTCTCAGTAGAATAGGTTGAATTTTTGTATTCAGTTCTTTTTTTCTGAGCTTTCTGGTCCTGAAACATAAGGTATCTGAGGAACAAGAAGCATTGATGCCAACTTTTATTAACATATAAGAAGAATGAACAGTCCTTTGGACAACACCTTTGATTTAGCACTTCATCAGGTCCAAGTGTTAAACATTCACATTTAAAACCAAAACATGCGTTAAAAAGACACAAGCTTGCTCCCTGGAATCTGAAAATGCTTAACGTTCCACTAATCCAGACATAAGTAAAATAAATAATGAATGAATAATTACATAAATATCATAAGTCCATTAATATATTAGTTTGAAATGGGGCTTCACAAAATGTTTTCCTACATTTCATTGATTTGATCCTAGGAGATGTCTGTAGGGACCACAGACTTCTGTGAGTTGGTATAATATTCTGTTCAACTGTCTCAGAAGAGCAATAATAAATCAATCAAAGCCCAAAGAGCACAATGCTTGGCAAATTGCTATTGCTTCTATGCTCTAGTGATCTGCCTGGGTTTCACCACCCAAATATAACTAAACAAAAATATCCCTCAATAAGGTTGGCTTGAGCCCACTGCACAGAACGTAAAAGAGTAATGTTTGTACCAGTAGACTCTGGTTAAAGCTTTTCTAAGGTATGTCACATCTGCTGGGGGAAAGAGCACTAACCACAGCTAAGCAGATGCCCCCTTTCAAAAGAGCTCACAAATTTTATAAAAGAGTTAATGAGCCCAAACAACTCAATAAGTGGGGTTGAACATGTTCCCACTCTGAAGCTGCAACTTTTCCAAGTCTTCTAAAAACACACAGCAGAGAAAACTTACTCTAGCCATTGTAATGGTAGAGCCATGGAACTTCTGACAGATTCCGTTGTGGGGCCACGATGAGACTATGGACTTCAGTAGACTAC